>CAUYQU010076343.1:0-13327 GCA_963574635.1 Cheracebus regulus
AAAGCTGTAATGTGGCCAGGCACATTGGCTCACGCCTGTAATTCCAGCACTTTGGGAGTTCAAGGCAGGCAAATCACTTGAGGTCAGAGTTTGAGACCACTCTGGGCAACATGGCAAAACCTCGTCTCTACCAAAAAAAAAAAAAAAAAAATTAGCCAGGTGTGGTGGTGTGAGTCTATAGTTCCAGCTACTCAGGAGGCTGAGTGGGGAGAGTTGCTTCAGCTCAGGAGGCAGAGGTTGCAGTGAGTCAAGGTTCACCACTACACTTCAGTTGGGTGACAGAGTGAGACACTGTCTCAAAAAAATTTTTAAAAAGTAGAGTGCAAAGCAGTGTGCTAGTGTAGCTAGGGGGCTGCTGTGTTTGTGTTCCCACCTGTGTGTGCACGGATGCACACTTACGTCCCTATAGAAGCTGATCTGCAGACCAACTCTGGAGGAGGATACAAGTAATCAGTGGCAACGGTTGTCCCTGGGAAGGAGAATAAGAGACCAGAAGCTGGGGTGGTGGTGGGGGAACTGCACTTATGATACCTTATATGGCTCTAATCTCAAGACAGTGCCTTCAGAAAATGAGAAACCATTGTTTAAAAGCTGTAATGTGGCCAGGCACATTGGCTCACGCCTGTAATTCCAGCACTTTGGGAGTTCAAGGCAGGCAAATCACTTGAGGTCAGAGTTTGAGACCAGCCTGGTCAACATGATGAAACCCTGTCTCTACTGAAAATACAAAAATTAGCCAGGTGTGGTGGTGCACACCTGTAATCCCAGCTACTCAGGAGGCTGCAGCAGGAGAATCACACGAACCCTGGAGGCAGAGGTTGTAGTGAGCTGAGATCGAGTCACTGAACTCCAGCCTGGGCAACAAGAACGAAACTCCTTCTAAAAACAAAAAAACAAACAAAAAAAACCCATAATGCAATATGTAAAAGAAAACCCCAAATCTGCCTGACTTCAAAGTTCAAACCCTTAACCATAAGAATGGACTGCCAAAGGAATTTGGACTAAGATGTGTGGGTGAGTGCTTGTGTGCCTATGCCTGTCTGTATGTGCGTGAGTGTGCATCTGTGCATGTGTGTGTCAGTACAGGTGGGCTTATGTGTATGAATGGGCATATAAGAGAAAGTGTAAGAGTATATACTTTCAGAAATCCAGCTTCTGGTCCCCAAGTCCTGTTTCCAGGAGGTGAGCCATGGCAACCTTAACCCCAGACTGCCCTGGCAGGCTCTGCCCTTCTCTCTGTCTCATAGATTGCTGAATGGAACCACAGGGAAGGGAAGCGTGGGGAGTGGGTGGGCTGCCAGATAGGACTCCACCCCACCCAGGCCAGCTCTGTTAGGGGAGAAGATGCCCTTCCCCTTTCCCTGCCTCTCCCCTCCCCGCCACACCCACCCCAGGCCCCAGAAGTTCTCAGCACTACCCTGATCTACCAGCTGGGGACAGGGGTGGGGAGGGAGGAAGGCAGGACTGGAGCTGAGCAGGCCCGCACCCAGGGGAGGAGGTGGGGAACTGAGGGTTGCCTTTGCTGAGCAGAGGGATGATTTTTCTGGGCTTGGAGAGGTTGGAGAGAGGGCAGAGCCAGGGTGCCTGGAGATCAAGTTTCGGGGTGACGGGGAAGCTGCCGGGGGAGTGTGGGGGCAGGCAGGGCAAGCGGAGCCCGCGGAGGTGCCTATAACTCTTGGTGTCACGTGACCCCCTCAAACCACAGGCCAGGGTACATGGTTTGCTGCTAATTTTACCAGCAGGGTCAGATTTTCCCTCCCTGCTCCAAAACTATCCCTGAAAAGCCGGCTCGGACCGCCAATGCCGTGCACATTCTCTTGCCCCCAAATGTCTCCTCCCAAATCTGGTAGCCTGCTTGAAATTCCACCCTCAGAATCGCACATGGGGTTCCAGGCCCCAGGGCCGCCATCTACAAGCTGGGTGTCTAGGACCAACTACCAACTACCTAGCAGCTCTCAGGCTCAGGGCTCGATCTGTCAAATGCGGATGAGGGTGCCGCGCTCGTGTGAGGGTCCGTGGACAAACACCTGCAAGGCTCAGTCAGTTTTAATGCCCCATTCCTTCTCCGCACCTAGGGTGTCCGAGGGCTCCAGACCTAATCTTACGGGAAGAGGTAATGAGCAGGGAAGTGAGTATTTCAAACGGTGGGAGCAGAGAACAAGTTGAGATGAGAGGCCCCAGCCCCTGACAAAGGTGTGTCCTAAGTGGGAAAGAGAAGACGGCGCGGCAGGTCAGGAAAATACATTTGGCAGGATCACAGAAATCTCTGCCCGGCTCACCAAGGCAACCGCCGCCTGTCCCCGCTGTGCAGCTGCCGCCGTCTCGGGCCTCCCCCTCATTTCTCCCCGAGCTTTAACTGTAGCCAGATTCCACTCTAGAAAGGGAGGGGTGAGTGGGGGGGGGGGCTTTGTCTCAGTGCCGAGGGAGGGCATGCTGTAGATGGGCCGATAGGGATAGGACTGGTGGCAGCTGAGCACATCAGGGGTGATAGGATGAGGGCTGGCAATGGTGACAGGTACAACAGAACACAAATGTCATTTATATGAAGACAGGAAATTAGCCCCTTAGGGTATTTGCATCATTCTTGTTCTGTGGTGTTATGGTTATGAGGTCATTTACCTGGTTAATTTATGCCGGGGAGCCTGCTAGGTAGAGATGTTCTCTATAGGAAGGAGATGTCCCCTCCTAGGCAAGATGTGGCAGAGAATTCTCATGGTTCCTCAATCTCCATGCTCCTCTTCTTCTCTAGGAATTGGATCTACAATTTTTAGCTAGGCACAGGGCCACATGGAAGAAAGACTCACCTTCTGACCGTCTTTGCATCTAGATATGGTCATGTGGTTAAATTCTAACCAATGGGAGACAAAGAGAAGTATCACAAGTAATTTCCAAGGGTATCCTAAGAGGAAGAAGGTACGCCCTTGCTCAGACCTTTTTTCCTACTTCCTGCTGGTGGAATGTTGAATCAATGGCTGGAGCATGAGAGGCTATTTTGGGCCATGAGGTACAGGCTGCATACTAAGAACTGTGGAGGAAATGATATAAAAGGACCCTGGGCCCTGATGTGATGAAAGCCTTTGCCAGCCCTGAGCTTACACCTCCACCATCATGATGAAGGCCGTATCTGAGGAATGACGGAGCAGGGAACTGGAAAGAGCCTGGGTCCCTCCTGGTGCTGTAGAGTGGCCATATTCGCTCTGGAATGCCTGCCTCTGAACTTCGTTGACATTAGAAGGAACTGCATGTCTAGCTCATCAAAGTCACTGCTACTTTGGATTTCTTGTTTCTTCAGAGCTATACCAAATCCTAAGTGAAATGCACAGCAAGTTGTTCCCGGTTTCCCTGATCCAGGCTTCCCTCCACATGATAAAGGCAAGGAAGAGTCCACCTAAGCTTCTCTTCTGCACCTTGGAGTGAGCTACAATGGTGGGGGCCAAGGATAGCGTCCAGTCATTAAATGGCCTAGAAACTAGGAAGGGAGGAACTGGGTAAGGCCTCTTCTTCCCCAGGGTCCCAGAGGAATGGGATAAACCCTGGCTCAGAAACAAGATGGCAACTACGCTAACTTTATTGCCCCCATAAGACTGTAAGCAACTTGAGGCTAGAGATTAGAATCGACTCCAGCACACAGTAGATGCTCACTAAATACATATTGACTGGCTAGTAGATGCACTATGCTAAGGAACTTGGATCAGAGGCTGAAGGGGCCAAAGCAATCCTGGAGACAGAATGGCAGTGGAGAGCCAGGAGAGAGATCCCTATGGGAAGGTGACTCTGGGGGGTGTTGTGACAAGGCAGTGCCATGCGGTCTGTGGCACACCCTTCCCACAATAGTGCAGCATATCCTCTCTGGGTAAGGAGGACACTCATGGCCACAGTGCTTTATAGCTAGCCATGCATGGTCATGTTCAGAATAGGATTTGTTCCTTGCAACCCCAAGGGCAGGGTTTATTACTGCACTCTTTTCAGAAAGGAAAGCTGGGGTCCAGAACTGTGAGGTCACTTGCATAAGACCATTCCTAAGAAATGCAGGAGCTGGGACTTGAACCCAGGACTTCCTGTTACATACATCACCTTTGTTGGAATAAGGGATGCAGCTGAGGCTTTCTGGTGCTGATGCCACTCTCCTCGGAACTCCCCAGCCCAACTCTGAGACTCTGAGGCAATCGACGAAGGGGTGAGACAAGGGAGGGAAGGGTATCAGGAAACCTCTCAGCAGCTTGGAGGGCTGGTAGAAAGATGCGCTCAGCACTGGAAATAGCTCAAACAGTATATTTGTACAGAAAAGAGGTGTCCTTAACTCGAGATGCTTTACTGCCATCTACTGGAAAATTGTTATAATACTCATTCAAATATATGTAAGTGGGAAAATGAGGCCCCTGAAATCGTAAAGTGTAGAACCTGAACAACTGTACAAGGCAGCCCTAGATGCAACTTCTCTTGGCTGGAAGAATGAAGAGAGAGAGGACCTTTGCCACTAGGGAGGCTCAAGTCTAGCTCTCTTCTTTAATGCCTGGGAGTACCTGGTTTACACAGAGGGTCTGTAGCAGTTTCACCATCTAGGGCATAGAATCTATTCATCCTTCCATCCACTCTACGCGCATGCCCTGTCTACTCTGGTCCAGGTCCTTATCTGCTTTCTCCACCATTTCCTAGCTGAGAGCTCTTGGATATTTTCCTGGGCCACTGGCTCCTCTTGTAGAAGATAAAGGTATCTCTCTTGGCCATTTGAGACTTACATGAGACAATATACAGAAAGTCCCTCCCGGCATGTGATCAAAATTTGCCCCTTTACCCCCAAAGAGGTCAACTGTCAACTTAGTGCTGAGGGACCCTGAGACCAACAATCTTGACCTGCTCCTTGCACTGTTAGAGCTGAGTTACACACACCAGGAGGTTCATTCAGAGAAGACAGGCTTTGGCATAGTTTCCGTCAGAAACCACCAAGAAGTTATGGATGTGAATGTGTGAAGGTAAAGTGCACAGCACAGAGCGGAGCCCACTGGGCGGTCACCTTCTTTTCCACCTGGAGGCCCTGGTTAGAAACTGGTGCTGGCTGGGAGGGTGCAGGAGTCCTTTATCCTGAGAGAGGCTGAACAGTTTAGGGTCGTGAGGATTCAATCTTACAGGTTTTATTTACCTGCAGGAATAGAGTTGCAGACTGTTGCTTGAACAGATCCCTGGAGACTTCCATTAGGGCTAAAAGCAGGGCTGTCCAACCCTTTGGATTTCAGTTTCCTCATCTATAAGATGAAGCCAGCCATATTTGCTCTGAACCATCACTGGGGGGATTAAAATGCAGGAAGCAAAGGGTCAACCACAATCCCGGAAATGAAATAAACACAAAATAAATTATAGCTGCAATTGCAGTCGTGGGCTCCAGGGGGCGTCTGGGTCTAGCTGAAAGATGCTGTTAGGTACCGTCCAACTCCCAGCCTCCGTGGGGGATTGGAAAAGCAGATCCCAGAACTGGCGAGGAGGCGGTTGCAAGCCCCCCACTCCTTGTGTGGGAAGGAAGCTGGCACACACTTTCTGGAGGACTGTCTGGCGAAAGGGATCCTTTTGACCCAGCCACTCCACTTCTTGGAATTCAGCCAAGGAAATAATCACTGAGACCATAGAGTTGTTTGTGTTAGGGCGTTCATTGCAAGGTTGCTAATAATAGTGAGAAACTGGAAATAATCTAAAGTTAGAGATGCACTTAACACACATTTTGGCTGAACACCAGATGGTCAATTGTTACAATCAGTATTCAGCCAAAGCCCAAGCCAATGCCTTTGATAAAGGAGTACATCTAAAATGTTATCAGAGATTCTCTGTAATGACAGTTTCCTTATTGTTAACATTATAGTGCAAGAACAATATTGTCTTAGTGCTAGCAGTAGCGAGATTGCTTCTGTATGTTTGTGTTAATAAATTGGTGCTTACTTTTGACTGATAATGGCAGAGGAATGCGATGCCTCATTTGTTCTAATAATGTTTTCCTGGCCAGGCGCAGTAGCTCACACCTGTAATCCCAGCACTTTAGGAGGCCGAGGTGGGTGGATCACCTGAGGTTAGGAGTTCGAGACTAGCCTGGCCAACATGCGAAACCCCATCTCTACTAAAGATATAAAAAATTAGCTGGGCGTGGTCGTGGACGCCTGTAGTCTCAGTTACTTGGGAGGCTGAGGCAGGAGAATTGCTTGAACCTGGGAAGCGAGGTTGCAGTGAGCTGAGACTGTGCCACTGCACTGCAGCCTGGATGACAGAGTGAGACTCTGTCTCAAAAAATGACAATAATAATAATTTTTTCTTTTTTTTTGTATTCTGTATATTCCATATTGGGTTAAATATAATTTACCATAGATATTGTTGTTAATATATATGATTTTAGAGGTTTCCCTCCTTATGAAATTATGAGGTTGGTTAAGCTGACATTCCGTTTTCATTTTATCTTTATAAGATATAAAAAATTACAAATAGGGCTCAAAAAAACACTCATGGCCTAAATAGAATGAAGTAACTAAAAATGGAATACAGTGTTAAAAGGCTGTTTTGCTTTGTGTCATGAATGCTAGTATTCCAAACAATTCTACAAAGATTAGAACTCTGATACAATTTAATCTCTATTATTCTCATTTATACTATTATTTTATTTTTTTGTTGTTCTTGCTTCAAAAAGTATCTTTAAGCCAGATATAGTGACTCAAGGCTGCAATCCCAGCTACTTGGGAGGCTGAGGCAGGAAGAGTCCTTGATCCTAGGAGTTGTAGGCTTCGGTGAGCTATGATAGTGCCACTGAACTCCAGCCTAGGGGTGACAGAGTGAAACCTTGTCTCTAAAAAGATTTTTTAAAATTTTAAGTCTTTTTTTTTTTTTTGAGATGTAGTCTTGCTCTGTCGCTCAGGCTGGAGTGCAGTGGCATGATTTTGGCTCACTGCAACCTCTGCCTCCCAGGTTCAAGCGATTCTCCTGCCTCAGCCTCCTGAGTAGCTGGGACTACAGGCACCTGCCACCATGCCCAGCTAATTTTTTGTGTTTTTAGTAGAGACGGGTTTTCACCATGTTGGCCAGGCTGGTCTCGATCTCCTGACCTTGTGATCTGCCTGCCTTGGCCTCCCAAAGTGCTGGGATTACAGGCATGAGCCACCGCACCCAGCCTTTAAAGTCTTTAAAAAGTATCTTTTAAAAGTATCTAGCTGACACATTTTTCAGTATTTGTATTAGCTACGTGTTTCCTTCTAAATCTAAACACTTAAAAGCTCTCAATAATTACTTCCCTACATAAAAGGGACAATGTATACAATCCTAAATGATACAGCATTTTACCCTTGCAATAATAAATCTACATTTATACATTGATAGAATTTCAATACATAGAACAAAAAAGAAGATATTCATTACAAGTTACATATGGAAGGTTGTCTACATTTGAAAGCGTTTATTGCAGTACATCCAGACGATACGCCAGTATAACCGGTTGTTATGCTTATTGCATGCAAAGGCCCTTAACACAGTCATGGGATCGTGGGTCATGCCCCAGTCTAGGAAACCTGGGAAGGATGCTCAAGCCTGAACTTGGCGATTCAGCTTTCCAGGGGCCAAAGCTGAAGATGAAGCTCTACAGCATAATTTGTTACTAAAATCAAAGCCAAATTTTGGTGCACCCCTACTAAATTGGGTCACTTCTGTAAGAGGGACATACTCGCTATCCAGTAAAAATTATGTTGGGGAAATGTATTTATCACATGGAAGGATTGCCTTGTGAATGCTGAATTTTAAACGCTGGTTATAAAAGGCAATGAAGATGTGAGCCTGAATTTATAAATAAGGGGAAACAAATCTGAGTAGATGAAAGGTTGTGAGACACATACAGGATGTTCATGATAATTCGCTCAGGGCTTAAAATGAAAAGATTTTGCTTTGCTTTTAATTAAAAAATTTTTTTTTGTATTTTCTCACAAAACATATTACTCATATGGTTTTTAAGAGGAAAAAATATTGAAAGTGCATCTTTTCTGTCTCCCCTTCTCTTTCATCTGGGGCCAGATTGTGAGCTTACTGAAGCAGCCAGATGACCTGAGACACGGACCATAGCCACCTCCAGCGCTCACTGTTCATGTTCTTCTGAGGGATAAGGCTTTGGCAGGCCGCACCTGCCTTTCCTGCACCTGCTCTGTAAGCAGAAGGAGAAGTGTCAAGACGAAGGCAAAGATCAGGTAGGGGGGCAGCAAAGGGCGGAGGCAGTAGCCCTATTTGAATAATGACAAGCTGGGATCTCAGAGGCTAGAAGTCCCAGAAAAATCCTTCTTCAGTCTTGAGGCCCAGGGAATGGATAAATTGCATGTGTCTAAACTTTTCCACAGTAGAAAAAAAAGCTGCAGGTCACCCCCAAATCCATTTCCCTCTTCTTCTTTCTCAATACAACTCACAAATCTTAGCTGGTTACATATTGACCAGTAGCTAGGTGTGGCCATGTGACCAAGTTCTGGCCAATGAGAGAAGTAAGTGCATGTATTGTGGGACTTCCAGGAAATGTCCTTAAAAAGTGGGGTGTGGTTGGATGCAGTATCTGGAATATCAGCATTTTGGGAGGCCAAGGGAGGAGGATTGCTTAAGGCCAGGAGTTTGAGACCAGACTGGGCAATATAGTGAAACCCCCTCACCTGCCCCCACCTGTCTCTACAAGAAATTGAAAGAAAAAAAAACGAGCTGAGTGTGTTGGTGCACATCTGTAGTCCAACTATTCTGGAGGCTGAGGCTGGAAGATTGCTTGAACCCAGGAGGTTGAAGCTGCAGTGAGATATGACAACACCATTGTACTCCAGCCTGGGTGACAGAGTGAGATCCTGTCTCAAAAAAAAAAAAAAAAAAAAAATACTGGGCACAGTGGCTCAGACCTGTAATCCCAGCACTTTGGGAGGCCAAGGCAGGCAGATCACTTGAGGCCAGAAGTTCGAGACCAGCCTGGCCAACATGGTGAAACCCCATCTCTACTAAAAATACAGGCATGGTGGTGCATGCCTATAGTCCCAGCTACTTGGGAGGCTGAGGCAGGAGAATCACTTGAACTTGGGAGGCAGAGATTGCAGTGAGCTGAGATCGTGCCACTGCACTTCAGCCTGGGTGACAGAGCAAGACTCCATCTGAAAAAAAAAGAGGGGCCTGTTCTTTCTCCTTTTTTCCTTTTTGATGGCTGGAATATGGGCATGATGGCTGGGATAGAAGCAGCTGTTCTGGACCATGAGGCAGCATGCTCAGGATGATGGAGCAAGATAGAGTCTAGGTCTCACATGACCTTGGAGCCTCTGCATCAGCCCTAGATGGGCTCCATTAAACTTCATTTACGTGACGGTGAAATAAACTTTCATCTTAGTTTAAACCAGTTTTGTATTGGAGCTTCTATCACATGCCATGAAACCTAATCATAGTTCATTACAGAACTTATCACTTATTTAATGCTTACTATGGCAGCCACTATTCTAAGAGCTCTATAGATGTTATCTTGCTTAACCTATGTAACAACCCTCTCAGGCGAGAGCTGCAATTAACCCTCTTTTATGCATTGGAAAACTGAGACACAGAGAAGTTAGCTGGCTTGCTCAAAGCCGCACAAGTGACTTGGAGCTGAAACCTGAACCAGGGTCCTTTGACCTGTGCCCTGAATGCTCTCTGGACTTTCTCCGTGGAGTCCCTTTGCCTCCTCTGGTCCCATCTGAAACTTCTATTCCTTACTGCAGACCTGTTTTTGCTGATTCTTCTCCCCCATCCCACCTGACTCCCTGTCTCCAGTAAAAAGCCCATTCTTTCACACCATGTTTCACTGGGAAAAGGCTCTGACTGGCTCATTCATGCGGAACGTAAGAGGTCCACATCAGCATAATATGCTACCTCTTCATAGGAAAATAGGAGGGTTACTTCTATGTCAGTGTGAGGGTTGATGTGTGAGAGGCACAGGACCACACTGGGTAAAGCTTGGGCTCTGGAATCAAGTGACCTGGGTTTTGTTTCTGCTGTCAGCAGGCTTTGCAGTCTTGGCAAATCTCTTAACTTCTCCCAGCCTCCATTTTCCCCTCTTTAAAACAGGTAGAGTCAGTCTTTCCCTAGGCAGGGTTTTTATAAAGATAAAATAAACTAACCAATGTGTGGGCCCTGGCTCCTTATCGGCCTGGGATCAGTAAATATTTATCTTATTTTGCTAAATTTTGTTTATCCATTGCTCCCTCTAGCCTATTTTTTAAAGGTCAGGCATTGAGATATAATTTATCATTAATTTATTTATAATTATATTTATTTATAACTTATTCATTCAGGTATTTACTGAGCACCCATGGTGCCAGGCACTATGCTGGCTACAGAAACACGGCTGGCAGGGGAGTCCTGGCCCTTGGATGTTTGTAGTCTTTCAAATGGAAAGAGGTAATAGACAAGTAGCTAAACATACAAGCAAGATCATCATAAAGGCAGGAAGTGCTATGCAGCCAGAGGATTATGTGGTAGCTGGTAGCTGAGGGTGCTATATCAGGTAGAAAAGGCAGGTGCTATTGAGCTGTCTGGCATCTTTGTCATTTAAAACTCATGACAGGCTGGCCATGGTGGCTCACGTCTATAATCCCAGCACTTTGGGAGGGTGAGGTGGGTGGATCCCCTGAGGTCAGGAGCTCCAGACCAGCCTGGCCAGCATGGGAAACCCCTATCCCTACCAAAAAAAAAAAAAAATTAACTGGGATATGATGGCACATGCCTGTAATCCCAGCTATTCGAGAGGCTGAGGCAGGAGAATTGCTTGAACGGGGAGGCAGAGGTTGCAGTGAGCCGAGACTGCGCCATTGCACTCCAGCCTGGGTGACAGAGTGAAACTCCAACACAAAACAAAACACCCCAGAAAACAAAAAACTCACAACAAACTGCAAGTTAGCCAAAGGCCTCATTTAATGGAGAGTGAATCTGAGACTCAGAGACACTAAGGCACTTGCTCAAGGCCACATAGCCAGTGAAGGGTAAAGCAGAGACACAAGCTCAGGTCAACAGACACCAAAAACTTGTGATTTTAGTGGTCACATCACACTGCCTCTCTGCTGGCGCCTGGGCCATCTCTGCTGGGGCTGGGGGAGGAGAAAGGAGGGATCAGGCGTGTGAGGTTTATGGTGCGCTGCTCTGCGACTGGAACAACACATCTAAGAGGCCTCCACACAGCCAAGAGCACCGCGGGGACCTCACTCCCTGGGTCTCGCTCCCCTCCTCCTGTAATTGAGATGTCAACCTTCTGCCTCATTCCCTCCCATCCTGGACACCTGACATTGCAGGGATCTCAATGGAGACGGCTGATTCCACCCTGCTCCTCCTCAGCCTCCTCCATCATGAAGACATAAACTTGATGTGTCAGACACAGAAGTGAGTACCCTCTCACTACCCCGCTTTTCTCCTCCTTCCTCTCTCTTCTCTCTTCTCCCCTCTGCCCTCTCCCTCCCTCCTCTTCTCCTCCTGTCTACCCCTTCTTTCTCCTCCCTCTGCCTCCTGCATGCTCTGAGATGAAAGGGCCGGTTAATCTTGCTGCCACCACTTCCGCAGGGCTGCGTGCTTGCTTGTCCACAGGCACAGGTATCCCTACCAGGACTGCCTAAGCGGTCCCATGGCTAATTGCTGAAAGAGCCCATTCGTTCATTCTTCCAAAGCCTAGATACTGCAAAAGAGGCTTTCTCAAGCTAAGCCAAGATTTCCACCCTCATGCACCAATCACCGGGAGACCACTGGGGTTACTTGTCACCCAGACCTGTAGTTTCTACCTTGACATGTGAGCTTGGAGGCTGAGCATCCCTGCCCCTAATCACACACACCTCCTTTAGCACCACAAACAGCGGAGGGCCTGAGAGCATTTGATTAATGTGCTGCAGGCTTACATGTTTATGCACACTATATTTATTCATTCAACCAATGTTTACTGAGCACCTACTATGTGCCAGACACTGTTATAGGCACTGGGGATACAGCAGTGAATAAAGCAGTTCGAATCCTGCTCTCATGGAGTTAAGATTTCAGTGGGGAGAGACGGACAGCAAACAGATAAATATATACCTGTCAGGTGGTAACAAATGTTGTTGAAGACGAAGCAGAGAAGATGGGCTGCAGAGTGCAGAGCACAGCAGTGTTAGGTAAAGGGAGATCCTTTGGGTCTGTTACTCTGTGGGAGATACATTACATATCTGCTTCCATTATGCAACTGACATGTTCCAGAAAAGTTAAATATTAATGAGGGTTTTTTTTCATATTAAATCATATTTCAAATCAAACATAGACAAGCCTTGCAAATTAACATGCAGCAAATCTCTGAACCTCAGTTTCCTCATAAGAAAAATGGGTTTGAGAATTCTCACCCCAGCTAGTTTAGGCTGTTGAGAGAGACTCAATTAAAATTCATTTTAATTTTGTGGATGTACTTTGTAGCCTGCAAAGCACTTTATTACATCAAAGTAATGTTATCGTTGGTAAAAGGAAGACATAGTTAGCAAAGTAAATTACCACCTCCAAATAGAAACTCTGTGATAATCCAATTTCCATGAATTTAGTTGGCCAAAATGAAGATTACGCTTGCATGTTTTCCAAATCTGGGCAGGCAGGGATGGCGTCTTAGCAAGCCTTCAAGGCTTGGGAAGCACTCTGTGGCTAGCCCTGGCTATGACCTGCTGTCAGCACTAAAGAGTATCCTGACCCCAGCCTATCTTCACCTTGATCTATCTGAAATAAGAGCGTGAAAATGAAAGAAAACCCCCACCAGCCTTCTTAGGTGCAGCTCCTTGCACTTTGGAATAGTCTCCATCCAAAACATTTTTGGCGTTATCGGCCTGACAGACATGGAGGAGGGGTTCCTCACTCAAGGCAGGAGCTGCTTGCTACATGGATTTCTCTCCTTGTAATACAACATTCTGAGGCAAAGTGGAATAATTTTCACTTGAAAGGGAATTCATTTTATTCAAATAACACCACCAAATAGCAAGATTGAGGGTGCGTATCTCCAGGAAAGGGCTGGACAGCAAGGGGATGCTTAGCTGTGTCCCCGCTCCCGTGGGACTGCCTGCAGGTACAGTCATAGCTTAACTATAGGAATCTACGACAAGAACAATGGAGAGTGTGGTTTATAAATTATTTCTGTCACTTTTTATGGAGGATGAGATTAGAATCAGGGTGGGTGGTGGCGGGTTGCAAGATCAATGGCAAATGTGTCCTCACCAGACATTTCTTTCTTTCTTTCTTTCTTTCTTTCTTTCTTTCTTTCTTTCTTTCTTTCTTTCTTTCTTTCTTTCTTTCTTTCTTTCTTTCTTTCTTTCTTTCTTTCTTTCTTTCTTTG
>CAUYQU010076344.1:0-23912 GCA_963574635.1 Cheracebus regulus
GCCCCCGCGCGGCCCGTGTGCGACACTCGTGGCCACTCTCGTACCCTCCCCTCCGCTCTGCCGCTCTCTGGTCCCCTGTGCCCCCATCTGGTCGGCTGTGCCCCTCTCTGGTTCCCTGCGCCCCTCTGTGGTCCCCTGCGACCCCCTCTGGTCCCCTGTGCCCCCATCTGGTCCGCTGTGCCCGTCTCTGGTTCCCTGTGCCCCTCTCTGGTCCCCTGCGACCCCCTCTGGTCTGCTGTACCCCTCTCTGGTTCCCTGTGCCCCTCTCTGGTCCCCTGCGCCCCTCTCTGGTCCCCTGTGCCCCCCTCTGGTCCGCTGTACCCCTCTCTGGTTCCCTGTACCCCTTTCTGGTCCCCTGTGGCCCCCTCTGGTCCGCTGTACCCCTCTCTGGTTCCCTGTGTCCCACTCTGGTCCCCTGTACCCCTGTCTGGTTCCCTGCCTGCCTTCCCTTGTGTTCGGAGGCCAGTTCTGCACTCTGCTTGCTCTGTGCGCTGGCTTGTCTTCTGTTTTAGTTCCTAGCCTGACACAGCTTTTGGGTCTCACCCACCTGTGACTACCTGCAGTCACCCCTGTTTTGTGGACAGTGAAAGGCTTTGCTCCACGCCCACAGAACAGCTGCTCCAGAAGGAAGCTGCGCGGCCTCCTCAGCTGCAGGCCCAGAGTCACGTCTCCCTCTGTCCCCACTTCCTGGCCCTGCTCAGCCCACTTGGAGCTGAGTCCCCAGCCTGATTCGTCCCTGCTGGTGGCTGAGCCAGTGGGTGCCAGCCATGTGGGGCAGGGCACCCCACCACTGTTGTCTCCCACCTGGTTGTGTGCTCCTGCAGCCCCTGTCCTGCTGTGACTGTCATAGAATCTCCGGGCCTGGGCAGCGGCACCCTGCTGTGTGAGCTTGGTACTCGGATACCACCTTTCCTGCTGGTTTCGTCTGACTCAAGCTCCTTGCTGAGGGCCTGCGTTCCCTCTGCAGACCTCTGCCTTCGTGAGTCTTTCTGATGCTGCTGTTAACCCCTGCTCTGTCCGCAGTGCTGGTGCATTTCCCAGCCTGGAGCAGTTGTGGGTAGGGTCTGAGTCTGACTTCTTCCTGCACAGCTGGCGTGGGGTGGGTGTGTGTCTCTTGAATGAGTGTACTGTTGGCTGCAGATGGGCCGCTTCAGATTCCAGCTCTACCTCATGTCTCTGGGAGGTGAGGGGGTCGTTGTTTATGTTCTCTGAACCACTTCCTCTCTGCAGCAGGGGCCCCGTCATGTCACCTGCCCCAGAACATTGGTGTGGGGCGATGATAATTTAACGAATGTGGGTAGCTCACCTGTTTGTGCCTGCCGCGTGCTAGGTGGACCCTTAGGCACTGCCCTGGCGCCGTGAAGGCCCTGCAGGTCTGCGTCCCACCCGTAGTGGCTGTGCCCCGCGTTAGCCTGCCACCTCATGGTCCTGCTCAGTGGCTCACACTCATCCTGTGTCAGGCCCCAGCCCGGTGCAGGTGGCTGCCCCTGAACCTGGGCTGTGCCAGCCCGCTGCCTAGTTGCTCAGGTTCCAGAAGCTGGGTTCGCCTTAGGAAACAAAAGAGCAG
The DNA here is from genome assembly GCA_963574635.1 of Cheracebus regulus. Lineage (NCBI taxonomy): Eukaryota > Metazoa > Chordata > Mammalia > Primates > Pitheciidae > Cheracebus > Cheracebus regulus. Next base: position 1,568 of record CAUYQU010076344.1, read on the forward strand.
GTTTGGCACAGAGATCCCACAGCCTGCAGGCTTCGTGATGCCCGTGAACGTGCTGAGCAAGAGTGAGGGGGTGACTGAGACTGCAGAGGGCTCGGTGTGACGCCATATGGGCTCCAGTTACCTCACAGTGGAAAAGGAACAAGCTTCCAGCTCAGGGAATGGCTTCCCAGGAGCAAATAGTACTTTGGAAATCACCTTGTCGTGCTGCGAGCCTGTGTCCTGTAGTGGGGAAGGGGAGGGTGTGTTGTTTCTGCCACTCACCCCTGTGTCAGGGCAAGTTTAACCTGTGGTCAGTGCAGGATGGGGTTTTGGTCCCAGGCCCTGAGGCTGAGGCCCTGGAGAACTGGCGAGGCGTGGGCAGTCACTGCTGACGTCTGTGCGGTGGACAGAGTCTCGGAACCCTGATGGCCCCCTAGGAGTCTGGCCATGCTGTGGACCTGCTCACCCATGAGGGGCTTACTGATGTGGGCCCACTCAGTAGGGTAGGGGGGAAGGGGAGGCATAGCCAGGGCATGTGGGGTGCCTGCCCTCTGGGAATGTGGCCACATCCCACCCCGCCCCAGCAGGGTGGGGGCTGCTCCCTGGTGTAGAGCTGGGCAGTGGGCACCCCTGTGACTTGTCTGAGAGCACCATTTCCCTCTGGTGTTACCCTTTAAAACTCACCCTAGCTGGTGACTCCCTTCTTCAGGGAAGAGTGACTGGCTACATAATTGCATTTGCTGAGCAGCATTTGCAGAGGATGTAAACTGCCTGTATGCTGGCTCTGCTTCTTGGTCTCTTTTTTGGGCTCACTGAGTGGCTTTTGGTTTGATCAGAAATGTGAACAGGCCAGGCGCAGTGGCTCACGCCTGTAATCCCAGCACTTTGGAAGGCCGAGGCGAGTGGATCACCTGAGGTCAGGAGTTCAAGACCAGCCTGGCCAACATGGTGAAACCCTGTCTCTACTAAAAATACAAAAATTAACCATGCATGGTGGCCCATGCGCCTGTAGTCCCAGCTACTCAGGAGGCTGAGGCAGGAGAATTGCCTGAACCCAGGAGTTGGAGGTTGCAGAGAGCCGAGATCGTGCCACTGGGCTCCACCCCGGGTTAAAATAACTTCATAAAAAAAAAAAAAAAAAAAAGATAAATTAAAAATAAATGTGAACAGTTGAAGTTTTCAGAACTGATGTGGCTCCCAGAGAGCTGGGAGACACTATAGGGCAAATGGAAAATGAAAACATTTCTTTTACTTACGGCTCTGTCTTACGCAGTTGGCCTTGGGAAATGAAATATGATCTTGCAGTTTAGCTTCCTGATTTCTGGAGCTGCTGACTTCTGAGCCTTTTCCTGTGACATGTGCAAAATCTGGACCTGATTTATGGGAATCTGTGGGGGATTGGATTGTGCCAGCCTGGAAATATCAGAGGAAAATCTCACTGGCCCAGGAGAGTAGTCAGCTCTCAGGACACAGCCTTCCTGGGCCCTGGGGAGAGGGAGGGTGTGAGAAGGGGGCAGGAGAAAGTGCCTGGAGAAAAGCCTGGGCCCCACCCAGAGCCCTTTGTGGCTGCTTCTCCAGGTAGTGGAAAGCTGTAAATCTCACTCAGCAAACATCTCCATTTTCCCATGTTCCCTTTGAGCCCTTGGCTCTCTCAGGTCTAAGTTGGATAGAGCAGGGGAATTTTGTTCTCTGTTCATTTCACTTAAGAGGGGACTCACTTGTGGTGGCGTCTGCCGCAGACACCTCCCGTCTCGCTGCTGCCCTGTCTTGAGCTTATTGTTCATATCACTGTAGCATGAGTTATGGTCCTATTTCTTTTGTAACCTGATCTGTGAGTTTCTAGTTTTTCACATAATAAATAACACTGCAGTGAATATCCCTGTGTGTATCTGTGGTGTGTGTGTGTGTGTGTGTGTGTGTATGTGTGTGTGTGTGTGTTTTGTTTGAATTGTTCCCAGGAACCCTTCCTTAATTCTTCACAAGAAACAATTCCCATTCCTATGTGGTCCTGTTCCCACAATTTAGCATGTGACGATCAGCGTCCATCAGGGCTGCTCCTCAGTGCTCACTCGCTTGCCTCTTCATTATAAAGTTTTTCCTGCTAATGTACATTGCCCAGCCCACTTCTCGCACCTCATGATATATTTTATTTTTTAGATATTAAAAAATTTTAATTATGAAACAAGCTAAAACAGAAAAATGGAAAAAAAAGTAATAGATACCTTTGTTTCTACTGTGTAGGTTAAATTCTCTATTTGCTTACGATTCCTTTTTAAGGAAATAAAATATAGACATAGCTAAAGCTCATCCTATTTCTTCTCCATCCTGTCCCTTCAGAGGTATTTACTCTCACAAATAAGAAGTTGGTATGTTTTGTGCAATTTGTACATTTTTTACTTTTATCACATATATCTGTATGCATAAAATATGTATGTATTACTGCTTTGTATGCATTAAGCAGTTATAGAAACACCCATATTGTAAATCTGTTTGACATTTCATTATGAGTATGAGATTTCATAGCATTTGAGATTTTGAGATTTCTCTTTGTTGATGCATGGAGGTCCTGCCCAGTCATTTTAATTGCTGTGTAGTATTTTATTGTGGGCAGACCTCAGTTTACCCATTTGCCTTCTGAGAGATGGCTGGGCAGTTCCCCTGTTTTGCCACCCCAACTACGGTGAATACCCAGGCACACACCTGCATACCCAGATGTGCTTGACCCTCTCCAGGGTCACACCTGGAAGGGGCTGCTGGGTCCTGAGGTACATGAATCTTCTGCTTTGCAGGACACTGGTGAGCTCCCCTCCAGGGCCATTCCGCTTCCCATCCCACATTCTCCTGAGCTCTTGGTGGAGACCCCCTTATTTTTTGAGCTGGAGTCTTACTCTGTCGCCCAGGCTGGAGTGCAGTGGTGTAATCTTGGCTCACTGCAGCCTCCGCCTCCTGGGTTCCAGTGATTCTCCTGCCTCAGCCTCCTGAGTAGCTGGGGTTACAGGTGCACACCACCATGCCCAGCTAATTTTTTTTTTTGTATTTTTAGTAGAGACCAGGTTTCATCACGTTGGTCAAGTTGGTCTCAAACTCCTGACCTTGTGATCCACCCGCCTCAGCCTCCCAAAGTGCTGGGATTACAGGCCTGAGCCACCGCGCCTGGTGGAGACTCACTTTTATTGGTGTGGATCCTGCTGCCTTTGAGGCGGGAGGTAGAGCATTGGGGGCAACTTTGGGAATAGGAGGGAAACTTTTTTTTTTTTTGAGATGGAGTCTCGCTCTATCACCAGACTGGAGTGCAGTGGCACAATCTTGGCTCACTGCAGCCTCTGCCTTCTGGGTTCAAGCTATTCTCCTGCCTCAGCCTCCTGAGTAGCTGGGACTTCAGGTGCGTGCCATCACGCCCAGCTACTTTTTGTATTTTTAATAGAGACAGGGTTTCACCATGTTGGCCAGGATGGCTTCCATCTCCTGACCTTGTGATCTGCCCGCCTGGGCCTCCCAAAGTTCTGGGATTCCAGGCATGAGCCGCCACACCCGGCCTGGAGGCAAACTCTGAAAGCAGCAGACCTGAGTGGCTCTTTTGTGCCACCTTAGACTTCCTGGCTGTGCAGACGCTTTGGCCAACTTTCTGAGAGGTTCAGAATCTCTGTGGAGGGTAGAGAGGAGGGCACCTCCAGCTGCAGGCCTGGCAGCCTCTCACTGAAGTCGACCCAGTACTCAGCGCAGCTTCACAGGGCCGTGTCCTGGCCTTTCCCCTCACAGGCAGATGGAGGGCTATATGAGAAGAACCTGGGCCTGGCTTCTGGGCTGGCTCCTCCAGGGTCCTGCAGCATAACCTGTGGACAGCTCCTTTCCACCTGCCTTCCCTGTCAGAAACACCTGGGGTCACATCAGTGATTTGGGTGACCGCTTAGCTCTACCCATGTCAGTCACCCACTTGATTTTTGCAGTTAGCAAGTGGTCTGCACTTTCCTAGCCATGGGCTGCTAGGTCTGAGCCCTGGGGAGCGGGCAGGCGCAGTGGAGGTGAGGGACTGGCCTGCAGGGCCGCAGGGGCCTGGTGCGAGGATCACCTGGCTGTCCCCGTACCATGGCTGTGCTCAGTGAGATGGTCTGTGCTTTGTGTAGCTTGAGGGAGTCCTCAGATCCCAAGGCCTCATGGCCAGTGCAGATTTATGCCGCCAGAGGGAAGCCTAGCTTAGCCCTCGTGGGTCATTCATAAAAGCCAGAGGCAAACGAGTGCTGCTTTCTTCGAGATGAGCATTTTTAGGGTTCATGTAACCCCATCCAATATTGCTGCTCTCTGAAGCCGTCACTCAGTCTGGACACCTACTTACTATGTGCTAGTAATTACTATGTGCTACCCCCTGGGAACTTGGGTGTATCAATGAACAGAAGGGACAGAACAGGTGAAAAGTCCCTGCCTTGTGGAGCATACATCCTGGCAGGAAGAGGACGAAATGAGCTCATAAAAATGGTCTAATTTGCTGCCTGGGAGACAGTGAAGTAGAGGTTCATAAAGGGTTAGGTTTCCTTTCATTTCTTTGTTCCATGAAAAGCAGATGAATAAATTATATAGTATGTTAGCAGGTGAGTACTTTATACTGTGCGTCAGCAGGAGAACAGGACCATGAGTATGAGGTGGTTGGGGTTTTTGATTGGATGGGCAGGGAACCTGTCACTGAAAGGTGGCATTGAGTGAAGACCTGCAGGAAAGAAGGAGCTGGCTGGGCAGCCCTGGGGAGGAGTATCTGGCGGCAGGCATGAGGGGCTGCCGTGTCGGAGGCTGCAGCGCAGTGGCCTGGGTGAGCGTAGTGGGCACCAGTGCCAGAGCTAGCAGGAGGAGGGCTCCCAGCCTGCGTCAGAGTGAGGATTCCAGCTTTGACTGGGTCAGAGGAGGAGGGCTCTGGCCACCATGTGGAGAGTAGAATGAACGGGAGACCCTGAGGAGGCCATCATCCTGGCCCGGGGAAGCTGTAGCAGTGGTGAGCGGTGGAGGGATTCTGGATCCATCAGGAAAGGGCTGTTACTGGGTTGGGATGTTGAGTTTTTCTCCACTACGGTTTATTTATGTGTGGACTTGAGGTGTGTGGCATCAGGAGGGCCACAGCCCACACGCTTACCTCTTTTGACAGAGATTGGGTTTGTAGTGAGCAGGCTCAGTGGGAGCTGTGCCCCTTAATGAAGGAGTGAAACAGACAAGTGAAGCAAGGGCAACCCTGGTGCCTAAAAGGTTGAGTGTCTTCTGGAATCAGTGAGACCTGGGCTCAAATCTGGGCTTTGGCCATCCACTGAGTCACCTTGGGCAGGGGCCTTCCCCTCTCTGGCCACAGCTGCCTCCTTTCCACGGGGCATGGTGATGGCGAGGATGAGATGAGCTCAGGTTCGACTGCGTTGCTGCCTGACACGTTTCCCTTCTTAGTGATCCCATGAAGAGCAGGTGCCAGTGTGCCCTGTGCCTGTCACGTGCCATGTGCCCGGTGTGAGTCATGTGCCTGTCATGCGCTGCTGCGAGCTGTGTGCCTGTTTTATACAGCATGGTGCTGCTTTGAGAAGTGCTGGATCAGGCTGGGCGTAGTGGCTTACACCTGTAATCCCAGCACTTTCGAAGGCCGACGTGGGCGGATCACCTGAGGTCGGGAGTTTGAGACCAGCCTGACCAACATGGAGAAACCCCGTCTCTACTGAAAATACAAAAATTAGCTGGGCGTGGTGGTGGGCACCTATAATCCCAGTTCCTCGGGAGGCTGAGGCAGGAGAATCGCTTGAACCCGGGAGGCGAAGTTGCGGTGAGCTGTGATTGTGCCACTGCACTCCAGCCTGGGCAACAAGAGCGAAACTCAGTCTCAAAAAAAAAAAAAAAAGAAGTGCCGGATCTTGAACATCACCTGGTGAGTATAGCCTTTTGAGGTTGCAGGAAGGGATTTAGTGAGAGGCTTGAGATAAGACGTTAGGTGAATGAGGTGAGTGGATTCTGATGTCAGGCAGGGAAATGTGCATGTTGAACTCCTCCTGGCTGCTGGTGCTGCACTTTTAAACACAGTGTCTCATCCAAAGAAGGAGGTGATGGATATGAGCAGTGTATCTAAAATTCCATTTGCATGTTTCCTTCATGGGTTTTGCCAGTGTTCTAGAGCTGTCAGCAGTATTACCTACTTAACGTATATTTTAATTTGACTCCTGTATTAGCCTGTTTTCATGCTGCTGATAAAGTCATACCCGAGACTGGGTAATTTCTACAGGAAAAAGGGTTTTTTCTTTTTTATTTGAGACAGAGCCTTGCTCTGTCCCCCAGGCTGGAGTACAGTGACACGATTTTGGCTCACCACAATCTGCGACCCCTCCCCCCCACCCCCTGAGTTCAAGCGATTCTCCTGCCTCGGCCTCCTGAGCTGGGATTACAGGTGCATGCCACCATGCCCAGCTAAATTTTGTATTTTGTTAGTAAGGATGGTGTTTCACCATGTTGGCCAGGCTGGTCTCAAACTCCTGACCTCAGGTGATCCGCCCGCCTCAGCTTCCCAAAGTGCTCAGATTACACACGTGAGCCACTGCGCCTGGCCAAGGAAAAAGGGTTTAATGGACTTACAATTCCATGTGGCTGGGGAAGTCTCACAATCATAGCGGAAGGCAAGGAGGAGCAAGTCCATCTTACATGGATGGCATCAGGCAAAAAAAGAGGGGAAACTGGCTGCTTTTGTTGTGTTGCTGTGTAGGGAAGCAGGAGTTGTGCTGGGAACCTCCTCCTTGTGGAACCATCAGGTCTCGGAAAGACCTGCCCCCATGAGTCAGTTACCTCCCACTGGGTCCCTCCCACAACACACAAGAATTCAAGACGAGATTTGGGTGGGGGCACAGCCAAGCCATAATCAACTCCTTTTTCTTCTTTTCTCCTTAGCCCCTCCTGAGGTAGTATCTTTTGAAATCCAAGTTCTAAAGCTTTTTTCTTGGTACTCTGCACAACGACATAAGCCTGTAAGTATTGATGTGGTTGGTCTGTGTGCCTGTAGGACTCCCTTTTGCATCCCTCTGGATGTGTGTGTATCATATCTCAGGAGCACTGGATGAGGGGCTTTGTGAAACCCAGGAGAGCAGGTGACCTTGGAAGGCGACTGATAAGGTTTGGCTGTGTCCCCTCCCAAATCCCACCTCCAGTTGTAATCCCCATGGGTCAGAGGCAGGGCCTGGTGGGAGGTGATTGAATCATGGGGTCGGACTTCCTTCTTGCTCTTCTCGTGAGAGTGAATGAGCTCTCCTGAGATCTGTTTGTTTGCAAGTGTGTAGTGCTTCCCCCTTTGCTTTCTGTGTCCTGCTGTACCAGGGTAAGATGTTCCCCTTCCACTATGATTGTGCGTTTCCTGAGGCCTCCCCAGCCATGCAGAACTGTGAGTGCATTAGACCTCTTTTCTTTATAAATCACCAAGTCTTGGGTAGTTCTTTACAGCAGTGTGAGAACAGACTAATACAGCAACTGAGCCTGCCCTGGAGTCGGAGGGTTCAAGCCTGGCAGGGCTCTCTGGGGATCATGGATCTCTTCCTTGGACTCCAGCTGTGTCCCCAACCCAGAGAACCAGGAAGGAGGTGGGGGGCAGTCGGAACTGGGGCTCGATGCCAGTTTCAAGAGGCAGGCCTCTAGGAGAGGCTGTGCACGAGGTGGGGTGTGGGACATGGGCACGAGGCTCCCGGCCCGGGACTCCTTTCTGCCTGCCTGACTGAAGTGGGAATCTGACTCAGTGCCTCCGCTTGCGTGTTACTCACGGTAAAACTGCAGTGTTCTTTGGAGGTCGTAAGTCACAAGATGATTCCCACACACAAAAAAGGACAAATCAAGGAATCTGGCAAAGAAGCCCTAACACACATCCTGCTGCTTGACTTGGCAAGCCAATAGACTGTGGCCGCTCACCCTGAGATCCGAAGATTCACAGTAAAATCCTGGAACCGCAGTTCTCTCTCTTATTCCATGTCATCTCCTTCCTCTGCATTCCCTCACTGTCATACCTTCTCCCCTCCTTTCTTTTGGGTGAAATACATTATTTTATAGAAAAACAGCTTCTACTGTCAGGAAAATTCAGTATTGTGAAAAAGCAAACCATGATTTATGGAAAAGTGAATTAAGGAATGTTTATACCCACTGTATAAGGATTATTTCAAAAAAGAGTTCACTAAAAGTATTCTTTAGTGAGTGCCAAAAACAGATAGTGAGCGTCTCCGTACATTTGGTTTTGCAAATGCCTGCTAAGTGTGGAGAGACGGAAACGGGGAGCAGGAGGCTGGCATGTCAGGTGCCGAGTGGTAGGTGAAGCTGGGTAGGAAGTGCCAGCCTCCCGAGGCCTAGGACTGGCTCCCTGGCTGTGGCTGTGCGGGGCTGGAAAGACTGTGTTTAAAAAATCATGGATTTATGCGTGTGGAACCCCTCAGGGTGTGTCACAGTGTCTGGAAGGCCATGTGACCACATCCTAACATCACTGTTGGCTGGTTACGAACACACAGAGTCTGGAGGATAGCACAGACCCCTGCTCGCCCCGTCTCCTTTGGCGTCACCTTGTGGTTTATTCCTCATCAGCCTGGAGGAGTGTCTGGGGCTCACCCCCTTTGCCTCTGCTCACTCTTCTTCATTCCTCTTTAAGTGTTTCTCTTCATTTTTCTTCTTGAGTCTTGCTCTTCCTCCAGGCACATGGCTCCATCCTGGTGCTTCGCCACAGTTCCTGATGGTCATCCTGGAAATGCATTTGGAAGGCCCAGGTGTTTGAAGGTCCACAGGGTGCGGTACCTTACAAGACAGACAAACTCTGCATTGCTGTGCTAACACGGTCTTCGTCCCTGTATCTGCCTGCCAGAGACCCTCTTGCCATTGGAGGTGAGGAAGACACGAGCAGGGTGAGGGGACGGAGAGCCGGTCTGGCCACACTGGGCACAGAGGACACTGGATTTTTCACCCGAGTCTTCTTTCTTCCAGTAATGACAGGCTTGTCTTCCTTGGGACTGATGCTTGATTGCTCTGTTAGGAGCTCCTGAGTCAAAAGCAAATTGAGATTCTGAAAGAGAGACGGGCCTTATGGTAGCTGTTTATCCTCTCTTCATTGCAGGCGAGAAAAAACCTGGTGAAAACACAAGAAAGAGGGGAAGAGAATAAATCAGCAGCTGTGTGTGAGACTGTTGTCTTCTGCATTAGACCATTTTTGTGTTGCTAAAAAGAGATACCTGAGATTGTGTAATTTATTTTAAAACAAGGTATCATTGGCTCATGGTTCTGCTGGCTGTAGAGAAGTGCACTGTCAGCATCTGCTTTTGGGGAGGGCCTTAGGAAGCTTCTGGTCGTGGTGGGAGTTGAAAGGGAAGCGGGCCCATCACAGGGTGAACTCAGGAGCAGGAGAGAGTGGAGGTGGGTGGAGGTGCCACAGACTTCAACAATCGGATCTGCTGTGAACCCCCTGAGTGGGAGATGACCCACCTCTAGGGGGATGGTTCTGAACCTTTCATGAAGGATCCATCCCCATGAACCAGTACCTCCCACCAGGCCCCACTCCAGCATTGTGGATCAGGTTTCAACGTGAGATTTGGAAGGGACAGACACAGCATCCTCTTTGCCTCTTCCCACTCCCATGTGAGGCAAATACCCATAGTTCCTTCAGCTGCTCCTCATATTAAATGGTTTCTGGACCCCTTGCCTCCTTGGGACACTGTAGAACAGGGGTGTCCAATCTTTTGGCTTCCCTGGGTCACATTGGAAGAAGAATTGGTCCAGGTGCGGGGGCTCCCACCTTTAATCTCAGCGCTTTGTGAGGCTGAGGCAGGCGATCACTTACAGGAGTTCAAGACCAACCTGGCCAATATGGTGAAACCCTATCTCTACTAAAAATACGCAGCCAGGCATTGTGGTGCGCACCTGTAGTCCTAGCTACTCAGGAGGCTGAGGCAGGAGAATTGTTTGAATCCAGGAGGCGGAGGTTGTAGTGAGCCGAGATGGTGCCACACTCCAGTCTGGGTGAGAGAGAGTGAGACTCCATCTTAAAAAGAAAAAAAAAAGAATTGTCTTGGGACACCTATCAAATACACTAACACTAATGATAGCTGATGAACTAAAAAGAGAAGAGCTCAAAAAACTCGCTGGGCCACATTCAAAGCCAGACTAGGCTGTGGGTTGGACAGGCTTGCTCTGGAATTTGCCAGTTGCCTTCCTGCAGTGTGACTCAAGAATCACACCCAACAGGTACCCTGGGGCCACCTGACAGGCATTGAGTAGAATGGGGTCCTCTGTCACCTTCCTTCTCAGAGTGCCTAGGGGCCACCTGCAGTAGAATCACTTGGGAGTGGTTTTTAAATGAAGCTCCCTGTGCCTCACGGCTGACCCTGACTCAGAATCTCTGTGTTTTAATAAGGCTCCCCAGCAAGAGCCCATGTGCATGTGCAGTAAAGCTGGAGACCCTGGGCCCAGAAGTGTGGGCGAAGCTCGCAGGCTTGCTGGAGACACGCTGTCCCGATGATGCTGTGTGACATTTCATTACCCACTGTCTGGTGGGCCTGTATCTATTGCATTACGGTTTCCTCCTTGTCCTACCCTGCTTTGGTCACATCAAGGTTTTGGACGACTGGAATACAGCTCATCTCTGCTGTCACAATGGCAATCTCGCAGGAGTCCCAGAACGTTAATTACACGTCTGGTTACTTAGAAACTAGTGACGGCTCAGTGAGCTCGAGGTGGAGATGAGGGTGAGGAGATAGCAGGGAAGCTTAATGTCTGGACGTCCTGCAGCGAGGACGGTGTGGGGAGGAGGGGCTGTCGCTTTTGAACTGTCCGGAAAATGGGTTGTGAGAATGGATATTGGACATGACTTTAGAAATTAGCTGGGTGGGCTGCTTTCCCCTCTTCAGCTGTTTGTGGTTCTGCCTGACAAAATGAAATTATTAATCTATCCAGGACATCCTGCAGAAGGGATAAGCGTCACAGGAGGGTCCCGACCTGCGCATCTGTCTTTTTCTTTCCTCATAAAAACTGCACATCCATTATGACTGTGACCTTTTCCATGTACAGCTGGCCAAATTCAGAGCATTTTCCTCTTACCCTTGGAGATCTTTGTTTTCAAAGTAAGCTAAAGTTACTGGTGGGGGCAACAGGCAGCCACTGATAATGATAGTGTTTTCAGGACCCGCTAGTGACTGTGAAAAGAGAGATCAATAGATTTATGGCTCTACCCATGTATCACTCAATTATCTGTCTGTCGCTCCAGGAAAACTTCATTTAAGGAGACACCTTTGATAGAATTTCAGATATAACATTTAGATTCAGGCACAGCTATTCTGAAGTAGTAATACAGGAGTTATTAAGAAATAATTTTTTGTGTGTGAGACAGAGTTTTCCTCTTGTTGCCCAGGACGGAGTGCAATGGTATGATCTCGGCTCACCTCCACCTACACCTCCACCTCCCGGGTTCAAGCGATTCTCCTGCCTCAGCCTCCCGAGTAGCTGGGATTACAGGCATGTGCCACCACACTTGGCTAATTTTGTATTTTTAGTAGAGATGGGGTTTCTCCATGTTGGTCAGGCTGGTCTTGAACTCCCGACCTCAGGTGATCCACTGGCCTTGGCCTCCCAAAGTGCTGGGATTATAGGTGTGAGCCACTGCGCCTGGCCTAAGAAATAATTTTTAGGCAGATAGTTAGGGTAAAGGTTCTCAGTGGAAATTTTCTTGTAATAAGAATCCCTGAACCATCTCTTTTCTAACAGAAAAGGAGACTTGAAGGGCCAGGCCAGCGATCTTTAATATGTAAATGTAAGCCATTAGAAACTGGGTTCACTCAACATGGTGATTCCCACCCTCTTCTCCTTGTCACCAGGTGTACCAAGTGTCATGGCCACCTCCAGATACCACCTTGTGTTCAGAACGTCATGGTGCCCAATATTTGCATGTTAAAGGGGCTAAGGTGGGAGGGCCAGGTTTTTCGATGAGCTGTGTAAATAACATACCTGGTCAGACCAATCCCCTGGGCCCTATGCAAATCAGACACCACCTCCTCCATGTAACCAACCATTTGCCTACCTCACAAGGGATTTCTCTTTGTTCCAAGTCCCCTCCCTTATCTCTGTATGGGGGAGCTGTTCTCTTCTTTCTTCCTTTCTTGCCTATTAAACTGTTCCCTCCTTAAAACCACTCCACCTGTGTCCATGTGGTTAATCCTATCGGTGCGAGACCAAGAACCCTGGTGTTACTGTAGTCATCAAAGTCGTAACAGTAGTTTGCAGGTTGGATGTAAAATGGAGGTAACTGTTCCTACTGACAAAGTGAGATATCGTAGGCTGGGTCTACTGGGCATTCTATCTAGAAGGCTAAAGGTGAAAAGGAGTCGTGTGCTCCTGAATGTTTAGAGCAAGTCCCATGTGGAAGAAATGTCTCTCCTTTGGGTGAGGGCTGGAAGCACGTGACATGCCCTGAGGAAGATGCTGGGGTGCGAAGGCACTGCGGAGTACTCAGGTGTTGTCCCACCTCCCCTCCTCTCTGCCCTTTTATTTGCTCGTTCCTAACTGCAGCAAGCATTTACAGAGCCTCCACTACATGTGAAGCACTTGACTAAGAGCTGGATACACAGCAATGAATAAGACAGAGAAAGTCCCACCTTCACGGTGCCTTACAGGCTGGCTGGGAGCTGGGGAGAGGTGGGCAGTAAGTGACTAAACACTGAAAAACATGACATGTCTGGTGATAAGGATTATGGAGGAAATGAATCTGGTCATGAAATAGCCAGGGATGTGTGTGCATGTGTGTACTGTGTGTGTGTGTGTTGTGTGCATGTGTGTGTTGGTGGTGGTGAGGGTGGTAGCTACTTTTTTAGCGAGGGAAAATCTCTGGAGGTGACATTTGAACTGATCCCTGAATGGCTAGAAGGATTCAGGCAGGAGAAGCTTCTCGGGGAGAGTTCTCTGAGCAGAGTAGATACCCAGTGCAGAGGCCCCGGGGTGTACAGGTGTTTGGCATGTGTGTGGGATTGAAAGACTGCCCATCGTTAGCAGATTTTACTTTCCCTTCTGGAAATGTGCTTTCACATTCATGTTGCAGGTTAATTGGAAAACAAGGTTTTGGTTTTTTTTCCCCTCCCAGAACGTCGTTTCTCCTTCAGTTTTGTTGGAATTGCTGACAAATCTTGGGGCGAGATCAATAGATAATGTAGCTCTGCTCATCCGACACTCGATCATCTGTTTGTTGCTCTAGGAAAACTTCATTTAAGGAAACACCTTTGATATAATTTCAGACATGAAAGTCAGGACACAGGCTGGGCGCAGTGGCTCAGGTCTGTAATCACAGCACTTTGGGAGGCCGAGGCAGGTGGATCACGAGGTCAGGAGTTCGAGACCAGCCTGGCCGAGATGGTGAAACCTGATCTTTCTAAAAATAAAAAAAAAAAAAAGAAAATCAGGGCACAGAGGCCGGATGCAGTGGCTCACGCCAGTAATCCCAGCACTTTGGGAGGCCAAGGCGGGCAGATCATGAGGTCAGGAGTTTGAGACCAGCCTGACCAACATAGTCAAACCTTGCGTTTACTAAAAATACAAAAATTAGGCATGGTGGTGGCAATCCTCCTGCCTTAGCCCCCCTAGTTAGCTGGGATTACAGGTGCATGCCACTATGCCTGGCTAATATTTATATTTTTAGTAGAGACAAGGTTTCACCATATTGGCCAGCTGGTCTCAACTTCCCGACCGCAGGTGATCCACCCGCCCCAGCCTCCCAAAGTGCTCGGATTACAGGCGTGAGCCGCCACGCCCAGCCCATTTTAGTGTCTTTAGAAGCATGTTTTGCAATTAGGTACTCCATGTTAAGCATGAAGAGTGTTGAAGGAATCTTCTAGGTGGGCCCTGGGCAGCCCCCAGCAGAGGTGGGATCCAGGGGCTGAATGTGGCAGGAGGAAGGGCCTGGAACTATCTTCCGTGGAGCATTGTGGAGCCAGGTAGCTCTTTTTGAGACAGAGTCTCACTCTGTCACCCAGGCTGGAGTGCAGTGGGGAGATCTTGGCTCATGGCAAACTCTACCTCCCAGGCTCAAGCGATCCCCCCCAGCCTCCTCCTGAGTAACACCACCACGTGCACCACCACACTGGGCTACACCATGCCTGGCTAATTTTTTGTATTTTTGGTAGGGACAGAGTTTTGCCATGTTTCCCAGACTGGTCTCGAACTCCTGAGCTCAGGCCATCCGCCTGCCTCGGCCTCCCAGAGTGCTGGGATTACAGGTTTGAGCTGCTGCGCCTGCCCTTGCTAGTTAGCTCTTATTCATGCCTACAGTATCTTGGTACTGTGTAAATACAGAACGGATTCTTTAATCTAAGTATTCTTGTATGGAAACACTTCCTAACCATTGGAATGGAGTAATGACAATGTCAGCTGTCCTTTATTGAGCTTTCATTATGTTCTTCCTAAGAGCCTTGTGAGACAGTCACATGACTCCCATTGTGCGGAGGAGTCAGGGTGTGGAAGTACTTGGACCAGGGTCACCAGGTGACTTGCTGGCATCTTAGCATCTGAACCCCAGACTGTGCTTTTCATGATCCGTTCATTCTTGAGTCTCGGGAGGCACGGACTCCTCATCAATGGGGTGATTCCAGCCTAAATGTTGCGCCCACTCAGCTGAGATGATGACTGTGGGAGGTGAGCTTGCCAGCCCACTGGTAGACGTTTCTGCTGATGGCATGCTTTCTCGCTGAGTCCAGATGTTGTTGCAAAATCCTTCCTACCTGTGCTCCAGGCAGCTCCTCAGGACAGGTTGAAACCTATTTGTAGTTCCTGCAGGAGGTGGATTCAGCATTAGCAGGAGCACCGGGATTATTGGACTTGGGTAGAGTTTGCCTGAGCTTTGTGATGTCACCTTCACCTCCAACAGCTGTGCTGGGGGATGGTCTCTGACTGAGCACAGGGAGGAGATGGACAGACCCTTGGCCTCCCGCGGACCTGTGGCATTGCAGTCTGTGGCCAGAGGCGCTGCGGTTCTTCAAACAGGCCTTGGGCTTTCCTGGAAACCTGGCATCTTTCCATGCTTGGAGCCAGCCCTTGCCATTTGCCTTCTTGGCTCCAGGAGTGTGGCTGCGACCTGACTCTCAGTGGGGCAGGCCAAGTGATAAAATCAGTTTTCTCCACCAAATGGAGCTAAAGGCTTGGCCTGACTTTACATCCCCAGTGAGTGTTTAGAGGAGTGGTGGCCTGGCTCTCAGGCATCTCAGTGCCAGTGAGCACAGGGCTGGGTGGCAAAGATGCCTGCTTCTGCCTGGCACCAGGCTCTGTCTGCCATGACCAATGCTTCAGCCTTCCTGCATCACAAGTGTTGAGTGTGCTCTGCATGGTAGAAGATGAGGAAAGCTTCACCTCTTCCCCCCTCCCTACACTGTCCCTTTCGAAAGAGTTGAGCCTTTCCAGAATCTTTTTTTTTTTTTTTGAGACCGAGTCTCGCTTTGTTGCCTAGACTGGAGCGCAGTGGTGGGCTTTCGGCTCACTGCAACCTCCGCCTCCTGGGTTCAAGTGATTCTCCTGCCTCAGCCTCTCGAGTAGCTGGGACTACAGGCTTATGTCACCATGCCCAGCTAATTTTGTGTGTGTGTATTTTTAGTAGAGATGGTGTTTTACCACATTGACCAGGATGGTCATGATCTCTTGACCTCATGATCTGCTTACCTTGGTCTCCTGAAGTGCTGGGATTACAGGCGTGAGCCACCGTGCCAGCCTCCGAAGTCTTTTATATCATACATCACTTTCTCAGTTACATATTTTAGTTTGAACAACAAAGTACTGTTTGAGGACACTTTCAGCTGAAGAAACCTCAGTCATTACTGAATTCAGATGCAGAATTAATTAAAAATAAAAGTAGGCAAAGAAATTTAACACAGATTTCATCATTATTTCTGGGGCAGGATATTCCTGAGGCAGGATATTTCTGGGGTAGGATATTCCTGTATAAGTGTGGAATAGTCTTATAAAAAAGCATTTTAAAGATGACTAACAAAAGGAAGGTTAGTAAATGGCTACAAATATATGATTATAGGCTGGTGAAGAAACCAACTATGAGAAATGTCAGTAGGTGATTAAAAAAAAAAAAACACCACCACCCAACTGCCTTCATCATATGAACATGGGTTCTTGTGTGTTGGGATGACATTTCTGTTGCCAACATTCTGCATAAATTCATAGGGAAGTGTATCCAACGCATCTTACACAGCTGGTGAGGAGGGTGTGCTCTGGGTGACTCAGCTTGACTCTAGGCTTGATAGAGGCATTGCTGTTGAGGCACATGAAGGGTTTGAAGAGAAATTATTTTGTAAGCTGAGTATGGGAAAAATAGTTTTTTTAATAACAGGATTTTTATTTTATTATATTCATTTATTTTTTTTTGAGTTGGAGTTTCGCTCTTGTTGCCCAGGCTGGAGTGCAATGGCGTGATCTTGGGTTACCGCAAGCTCTGCCTCCTGGGTTCAAGTGATTCTCCTGCCTCACTGTCTGGAGTAGCTGGGATTACAGGCCTGTGCCACCACGCCTGGCTAATTTTGTGTTTTTAGTCAAGATGAGGTTTTTCCATATTGCTCAGGCTGGTCTTGAACTCCTGACCTCATCTGATCTGCCCACTTCGGCCTCCCAAAGTGCTGGGATTATAGGCATGAGCCACTGTGCCCGGCCGAGAATTTTTATTTTAATTATGTGTATGTAAACAAATTAATAAAACCTACAAATCATTATCTTTTTTGTCTACATTCCTAAAAATCATATATTCTAAGTAGGCATTAACTATTGTTTTGGGTGTTTTCATTGGCTAATTGCCTTCGTATGGGAGTCATCTTATTTTCCTGGTTTTCCAGGTTGTGTGTTCTCGTAGCTCTTGAGGTGGGGGCTTGAAAGGGAAGAGGGGAGGACAGAGGGGTGGGCTTTTCTCTGCCCTGTCCCTCTCATTTCCTCTCTTCACTCTTGCTTTGCTGCCCCCTGCCCCACTGCCGGGCATCAGCCCCTGGTCTGGGCAAAGGCCCCGAGAATATGACAGATGCCACCTTGTCCTTGGGAAGATTAGTTTGCAAACCTGTTTTAGCCTTTGGGAGGCCGGGGTATTTTGATTCACACTTGCAGTGTCTGTGGTTTGCCTCTTGCTACATAAAGCCTATTCCATGAAATGTACTCATTTATTTTTAAGCAGATTTATTATATGAAATATTCATGGGTGCAGGCTTCGCAGCACGGCATTTGGAACAATGTACTGAGTACAGTTTGTCCTCATAAGTCTATTAATGCTGATGGGATGCAGTTGTCGCCTGTGAAGCTTTGGGGTGAGATGGGGCCAGTAGGGAGTGAGCTGGCTGAGGATAGCTCTCCATCTCTGTTAGTCTGGCTGCAGCAGCCCTGCGCTGCATGTATGCCTGCACAGATCCATTCCTTCTTCCTTAGTGAATGCAGAGGCCTCCCCTCCTGCAAACACCCTCTTGTCAGCTTCCAGCTTCTTGTGTAATTCCAACTTCTAGGGATATTTTGGAGGTGTAATGAGGCTCAGGGGGAAAAGCTGGCTTAGGAGTAAAAACTGATCTGTGAGGAGGGCATTTAGGGGACTGGGTGGAGGCTGGATACTAACAATTAGGAATACATACATACCATGTGGCAACCCCTGGGCTGAGTGTGTGTTCCAGATAGCCTTGACAGACACCACAGGAAGGATGTGTTGTCATTCCTGTATTACCCACCAAGAAATTTAGGCTCAGAGAGGTTTAGTTACTTGCCCAAAGACAGTTCACTTCATTTAGCAAACCTGTATGGATGGCCTGTCATGTGGCCAGTGGCTGGATATGGGGCACAGAGCAGTCACGGGCTCTGGCTACAAGGAGTGCCCCATGCAGCAGATAGAGAAACGGGGCGCTGTAAAGTGAGTGAGACAGGGTAAGTGGAGCCCCCATGTGATGTAGGGTGTTAGGAAGGGCATGGTGAATTGTGGGAGGCTGTGGGAAGGCTGGAGGGGAGCATTGGAAAACGATAGGATCTTAGCAGGCAGATGGGAGCTGAGAGAGGTAATTACAGATGGTGGGAAGAGCAAGTACCGGTATAGAAGGATGTAGGTCATAATGTCGATCATACAGGGCTGGCCAGTAGATGGGAGACTGCCTGGTTCAGTTCTGCCCAGTCACAAGAGCAGGGGAGGGCAGGAGAGCTAGCAGAACCACGATTGCAGGGGCTTGCCAGCCTTGCTAGAGGATTTGGATGGTGACTAAGGGCAGTGAAGAGTCACTGGAGGTTTCGAAGCCAAGGAGAGAGAAAAATGAATTTCCATATTTGGAAAGCAATTCTGGAGGTGTAACAGAAGCTGGAATGGGGCAGTGGGGAAGGCAGGAGGTAGGGAAACCTGTCAGAGAAGTCACAGGGCCAGGGGTGAGAGGAAGTGGAGCGGGTGTGGGAATGAGAAACGTGATTTGAGATTTCTGTTGGGGAACAGCAGGAACCGGTCTGGATTCTGTATCTGAACAAAAGTATTTATATTAAAAAAACCCAACAGTGGCGCACACCTGTAATCCCAGCACTTTGGGAGGCTGAGACGGATCACCTGAGGTCAGGAGTTCGAGACCAGCCTGACCAACATAGTGAAACCTCATCTCTACTAAATATAAAAAAATTAGCCGGGCTTGGTGATGCATGCCTGTAATCTCAGCTACTTGGGAGGCTGAGGCAGAGGTTGCAGTGAGCTTAGATTGCATCATTGCACTGCAGCCTGGGCAATGAGTGAAACTCTGTCTCAAAAAAAAAAAAAAGGAAGAGAAGTGTGAAGATTTTTTAAAAAGGCTTTTATAATACAATAAAAAATTTAAAGTGTTACATAAAACAAGTTTTATGGAATGATGAGGACCAATGTGGTATAAAAGTTTTTTTAAGTTTAGGCTGGAGGTGGACCAAGATGAGCAAATAGAAACCTCCACTGGCCAGGTGCTGTGACTCATACCTGTAATCCCAGCCACTTTGGGAGGCCAAAGTGGGTGGATCATGAGGTCAAGAGATCAAGGCCATCCTGGCCAACATGGTGAAACCCCATCTCTACTAAAAATACAAAAATTAGCTGGGTGTGGTGGCACGTGCCTGTAGTCCTAGCTACTTGGGAGGCTGAGGCAGGAGAATTGCTTGAACCTGGGAGGCAGAGGTTACAGTGAGCCGAAATCATGCCACTGCACTCCAGCCCGGGCAACAGAGTGAGACTCTGTCTGAAAAAAAAAAGACTTTGGAAAGGCTCAATTCCTCCTTACAGGAACACCAAATGTGACAACTATTTACACAAAATAAGCACCTTTATGAACACTAAAAATCAGGTGAACAATCACAGTACCTGGTTTTTACTTCACATTACCTGAAGGAGGCACTGAAGAGGGTAGGAAAGACGGTGTTGATCACTGACTCCATCCCTGTGGCTGTGGCCACATGGTGCCGAGAGAGAATGTGTGTGACGGGGGAAGGGAGAGTGCAGCGGTGGTAGGACTTTGCATTGGAACTTATTGCTGCCAACAGTGGGCAGAACTCAGCCAGTGCCCATGGAGGGAGCATTTAGACCAGCCTAGCCAGAGGAGAATTGCCCATCTCAGCAGTCAGAACCTGAGTTCCAGCAAGCCTTGTCGCCATAGGTTCAAGTGCTCTGGCGTTCTAAATAAACCAGGCACAAGGACTGCAACACTTGTAATTCCAGCACTTTGAGAGGCAAGTTCCAGTGCTGTGCTGGGCTCAGAGCCAGTGGACTTGTGGGGTACACAACCTAGTGAGACACCAGCTAGGGCTAGGGTGGCTAAGGAATAGCTTGCATCCTCCACCCCCAGACCCAGGCAGCGCAGCTCACAGCTCCAAAAGAGACCTCCTCCTTCTGTTAGAAGAGAGGAGAGAAGAATAAGGACTTTGTCTTGCAGCTTGGGTACCAGCTCAGTCACGGTAGGATAAGGCACCAGGCAGAATCGTGAGGCCCCCATTCCATGCCCTAGCTCTTAGATGACATTTCAAGACACCCTGAGCCAGAAGGGAACATACTGCCTTGAAGGGAAGGACCCAGTCATGGCAGGATTTATTACTTGCTGACTAAAGAGCCCCTGGGCCCTGAATAATCAGTAGTAGTAACCAGGTAGGACCTTCTGTGGGACTTGGGTGAGACTCTGAGACCTGCTGGCTTCAGATACGATCCACTACATTCACAGCTGTGGCGGCTATGAGGAGAGACTCTTTCTGCTTGAGTAGTGGAGAAGGAAGAATAAAGCGGACTTTGTCTTGCGGTTTAGATACCAGCTCAGACATAGTGAGGAAAAGCACCAGCTGGGCCCTTGGGGTCCCCAGTTCCAGGCCTTGGCTCTTGGATAGCATTTCTGGACCTACCCCAGGCTAGAGGGGAGCTCACTGAAAGCTCTGCCTGTACCTGGGGTGGGTCCTGAAGAGAGTCCCAGGACTGGCAGGATTCATCACAAGCTGACTGAAGAGTCCTCAGGCATTAAATAAACATTGGTGGCACCCTGGCAGTACTCTCCATGGGCCTGTGATGGTAGTGGACACAGGGAGTTTGTCCTCTGCCTGGGGAAAGAGGAGGGAAGAGTGGGAAGGACTTTATCTTGTGGTTTTGGTGCCAGCTTAGCTGCCGTAGAATAGAGCACCAGTTAGATTTCTAGGGTTTCTGATTGCAGGCCCTGGTTCACAGGTAGCATCTCTGGACCTGCCTGGGGCCCAAGAAAACTCACTACCCTTAAGGGAAGGACACAAGGCTGGCAGTCTTTGCCACCTGCTAATTGTAGGGTGCTAGGGCCTTCAGTGAACATAGATAGTAGTCAGGTAGTGGTTACAGCAGGCCGTGGGCAAAACCCAGTGTTGTGCTGGCTTCAAATCTGCCCAAGTGCAGTCTCAGTGGTGATAGTGACAAGGGTGTCACCCCTCCCCAAGCAGCTCAGCCAGAGAGAGAGAGAGAGAGAGGTTGCATTCATCTGGGAGACAGGGAAGAGAACAAGAGTCTACCTGGTAATTCAGAGAATTCTTCCCAATGTGATCTAAGACCACTAAGGTGGTACATCTATGAATCTGCAGGAAGCATAGTATTGCTGGGCTTGGTGTGCCCCCTAATGCAAATACAGCCACAGTGACCAAAAACTTATACCACAACACCCAAGTCCTTTGAATACCTGAAAAGCCTTCCCAAGAAGGATGAGTACAAATAAGCCCAGATTGCAAAGACTAAAATAAACACCGAACTCTTCAATGACCAGACACCAACAAACATCCACTAGCATCAAGACCATCCAGGAAAATAGGACCTCACCAAATGAACTAAATAAGGCACCAGGGGCCAGTCTTAGAGAATCAGAGATATGTGATCTTTCAGACAGAGAATTCAAAGTAGTTGTTTTGAGGAAACTCAAAGAAATTCAAGATAGTACAGAGAAATTCAGAATCCTATCAGATAAATTTAACAAACAAATTGAAATAATTAAAAACAAGCAGAGGAGAGATCCAAGATGGCCGATTAGCAACAGCTCATGAATGTAGCTCCCAGTGAAAGTGCAGAGAATGAGTGGACACTGCACTTTCCGACAAATTTTTGTTGCCCACAGACCGGGAGATTCCTGGCAGAGGAGCCACACGGGTCGCCAGTGTGACTCTTTTGGCCGGCGCGGCTGTTTTGCTGGTGCCCCAGCGCGGCGCTTCCCGGTGCGGAGTATATGGGACGGACGGACGGGCTCGGCTGGTCCCATCCCCACAAGGAGAACAGCAATTGGAAGCGCTGAGGACTGAGAGTTTCACAGCAAGCACAGTGAACCTGGGAAGGTCCGGCTCTGTGGGGAATGAGCATCCGCCAAAGGAAAACTAAGAAACAGAAAAACTTCATCACCGGGCGGAGAGCGATCCAAGATGACTGCGCAGCAGCAGCTCAGGATTGTAGCTCCCAGCGAAAGCGCAGAGAGCGAGTGGATGCCGCAATTGCAGACGAATTTTTGATGCCCACAGACTGGGAGATTCCCGGAGAAGGAGCCACACGGGTCGCCAGCACGACTCTCTTGGCCGGCGTGGCGCTTCTCGGTGCGGAGTGTACGGGACTGGATGCCCTTTTAGTCGGGCTCGGCCGGTCCCATCCCCACAAGGAGAACAGCAATTGGAAGCGCTGAGGACGGAGAAAGCACAGGTGAACCCGGGAAGGCCCAGCTCTGTGGGGAAGGGGCGCCCCCCGAAGGAAAACTAAGAAACAGAAAAAACTTCATCACCAACAAGCCGGACGTGCACTCAGAGACCCAATCTGAAAGTTGGCAATTACAAAGATGACAGGTGGATAAATCCACAAAAATGGGAAGAAACCAGTGCAAAAAGGCTGAGAACACCCGAAATCAGAATGCCTCTCCTCCTACCGGGGATCGCAGCTCCT
>CAUYQU010076345.1:0-12543 GCA_963574635.1 Cheracebus regulus
ATGGGGAGAAATGCCAGATATAGGTGAAGGGGAGGAAGGCAACAAATTACACTGCCACGTGTGTACCTATGCAACAATATTGTATGTTCTTCACATGTACCCCAAAACCTAAAATGCAATAAAAAAAAAAAAAAAAAAAGACAAACATGAGGATTTCCTAATACAGGGACATTTGCTTTTGTTTATTTTGTTTTAATTTCATTTATATTTTTAAAACAGGTAACATATTCACAAGAAAGAAAATTTAAAAGGCTTGAAAGTGAAAATTTTTCTCTCTCAGTCCTGTCTACTGCCACCCATCCTTCCCAAGGGACAGCCACTATTACAAGTTTTTCTGTAGCTTTCCAAAGATGGTCTATACATGTGCAAGTAAATACAGATATGTTTCTCTAGTTTATTTGCACATTTTGTAGCACATTATATACTTCTATGCTCTGTATTTTTCATTTCCCAACATTTCCTACAGATGATTCCAAATTGGTACCTAAAGAGTTCCCAGCCAGGAGCAGTGGCTCATGCCTGTAATCTCAGCACTTTGGGAGGCCAAGATGGATGGACTGCTTGAGCTCAGAAGTTCCAGACCAGCCTAAGCAACCTGGCGAAACCCTGTCTCTATTAAAAATACAAAAAACTAGCTTGGCATGGTGGCATGTACCAAGAGTCCCAGTTACTCAGCAGGCTAAGGTGGGAGGATCACTTGAGCCCAGCAGGTTGAGACTGCAGTGAGCAGTGTTTGCACCACTGCACTCCAGCCTGGGAAATGCAGAGAGATCCTGTCTCCAAAAAAAAAAAAAAAAAAAAGAGAGTCCCCTACCAGGCACGCTGGCTCATGTCTATAGTCCTAATACTTTGGGAGACTGAGGCAGAAGGATTGCTTGAACCTAGGAGTTTGAGACCAGCTGGAGCAACATAATGAGACCCCATCCCTACAAAAAAATGAAAAATTAGACTCCTGCCTACCCAATCACCCCTATCCCAACCCTTCTCTAAAAAAATAAAAATAATAAAAATAATTTTTAAAAAATGAAAAATTAGCTGAGAATGGTAGCTCGCACCTGTAGTCCCAGCTACAGGGGAGAATAAAGTGGGAGGATCACTTGAGCTTGGGAGGTCAAGGCTGCAGTGAGCCATGATCATGCCACTGCACTCCAGTCTGGGCAGCAGAATGAGACATTGTCTCCAAAAACAACAAAAAAGCTCATAAAAGTCTCTTTTCTCCACTACCAACTCAATGCAAAAGTTGAAAGAACACACCTAGAGCAAACAAACAAAATTAAGAATCAGTGTGCACTTGACAGGAAATTATTCTTCCTGTTCATTAAGAGGCAGAGCTACAGATACTACAGATACATCTACCAAGGCCAGATGCTCATATAAAAAAGAACACAGCCACACAGTATGCAAAGAAAACTGCCACACACATTCTGATTAATAATGAAAGACCAGTTTTCACTCGGATCAATCAAAGGGGGGAAAAAAGTAAGATTCCTGACAATTAGTTGGATCCTAAGCATCTTAGATTGAAAGTATTTGAAATCAGTCTACTAGAAAAAAATCAGTGATTCACATTAAACGTTGATTAGAAAAGATATAAGGTCTAAGTGTTACTCCCTTCTTGAAGAAAGCCAGCTGCCTTCTCTGTGTCATAGGCATAAAGAGTAGGAGGCCAGGAAAAAAAACACAAGGACTTTTCCTGACTCCGTGACCGTGTCAGGGAAGCCTGGACCATGTCACTCCTGCCACCCAAGGGACCAGTGGGCTTAAGACCATTTTCTAGAACCCATCAGTTCATGGCAGAGGCTCTGTCTCCCCATTTGTAGCCAGTCCACATCTAGGTATGAGCTGCTGGGCAGAAAATAGCTGAAAGAATGCTGGGACGGCAGAAGAGTGCCATCAGTAGGGCCCAAGCCATTCCATTAATGTGAGACTGATATCAACCCAAGTCTCATGCATATCATCCCATTTATTAAGAAGTCACTTCAGCCTAGGCATGGTGGCTCATGCCTGTAATCTCAGCATGTTGGGAGGCTGAGGTGGGCAGACTGTTTGAGCTCAGGAGTTCAAGACTAGCCTGGCAACATGGCAAAACCCTATCTTTACAAAAAAATATAAAAATTAGCCAGGTATGGTAGCATATGCCTATAATCCCAACCACTTGGGGGGCTGAGGTGGGAGGAGCACTGGAACCCCCAGCCTGGGTGAAAAAGTGAGACCCTGTCTCAAAAGAAAAATAATAAAATGATAAAAATAAGGCTGGGTACAGTGGCTCACACCCGTCATCCCAACACTTTGGGAGGCCAAGGTGGGCTGATGGCTTGAGCCCAGGAGTTTAAGACCAGCCTGGGCAACATGGCAGAACTCTGTCTCTACAAAACAGACAAAAAATTAGTTGGGCATGGTGGTGAGCTGCTGTGGTACCAGCTACTAGGAAGGCTGAGGCGGGAGGATCACCTGAGTCGTCTGGGAGGTTGAGGCTGCAGTAAGCCGTGATTGAGCCACTACACTCCAGCCTGGGTGATAGAATGAGACCCTGTCGCAAAAAAAAAAAAAAAACGATATATATATATATATATAATAAAAATAAGAAATTGCTTCAATCACATTCCACATGGGAGGTCACTTAAAAACTGATCTCTTTTTTTTTTTTTGAGATGGCAGTCTTACTCTGTTGTGCAATCTCAGCTCACTGCAACCTCTGCCTCCCAGGTTCAAGCAATTCTCTTGGCTCAGTCTACTAAGTAGTTGGGACTACAGGTACGTGCCACCACACCCAGCTAATTTTTTATTTTTAGTAGAGATGGAGGTTTCACCATATTAGCCAGGCAGGTCTCAAACTCCTGACCTCAGGTGATCCACCTACCTCAGCCTCCCAAAGTGCCAGGATTACAGGCATAAGCCACTGCGCCTGGCCAAAAACTCTGATCTTTAACACAATGAAGTAACAAAGGAGCCAGGGTTGGCAGCAGTCTTCCACCCAGTACATACCCAAGTCTGCTTAGCAAGGCCAATGGGAGAAAGGGCTGCTGAGGCGTATCCCCACCTGGAGCAAGCTCAGGTCAGTTGACTTTGACTGCAAATAGTTCAAACTCCATTAAGGACAATCACTTGCCAATTAATTTTTGGAATAGAAATATACACCACCCTGGCCCAAAGGCTACCTACCTTTCAGGATCCTCTACCCAATGGCATGGCTTGAGGCAGGCAGCCAGCAAACAAAGTCCTCCCTAGCCTCTCAACTATCACCATGACTCTCAACACTAATTGGATCAGGAGAGCAGAACAAATGTTCTATTAAACAGTGACTCACCAGGAAGTCTGTTCATGTTGACGCCTTGAGCCGAGAGTCCTATTCCCATGTACCTTCAAAAAAACACACACACAATTTTTGGTTAGCAAATGATCATGCATCTTCCTTCTCAAATATTTCTTGATAAAAGGCAGAAAAATGAGAAAAGCAATGAATGTAGAGACTTATAACATACTAATGGTTCTTGGAGAAACCTGACATTTTGATTTGCTAATGGAAAGCATCTTAATGCCTTACCCAGCTAGAGAAACAGAAGGTTGTGTGTGTGTGTGTCACTATGAACCACTGGCTTCAGTCTGAGAGGAAAGTGTCATGAATTCACGGCTTCCAGTCCCTTGGTGTTCTGGCTGTAGCTAAGGCACAGAATCTATTCCTAAGATGTGCCTAAAGTAGCTCAATCCTAGGTAGTGCTTGACAGAGCAATGCACAGTTGTCCCACAGGGACAACCCAGTGTGCACCAAAGACCAGGACATGAAAAAAGTACAGCCATGTTGGATCTATATTGGATCATCAATCAAGACTGCTCAAACAGAGCTTGTTCTCTAGGTCTCAAAATTCATTACCTTCCCCGCATACACTCACATTGGTCTCCCAAACCACACAAAGCTAGAAGTAGTGATGTATGAGACCCCTAGAGACCCCCTTACTCCTCCCACTCCAGGTGCCTAAGGCAACTAAGCTGTCCACAGCAAGGTGGGCCCCAGGTTGCAGCAACTGTCAAAGATGTCTTAGTGGCACTTATCAGAAAGCAAGACAGAAGCAGAAATGAACATTTTCTTTTAGTCTAAATATTTGTAATGTACAAAGAAATAGGTATTTCCCCATAAACACTGAAATAAGAGAAGCAAGTCATCACTTTCTAAAATAGTAGAAAGCACACATGATGCCTGATATTAACCACATATTAACATCAATAGGTGAGGTGCTCAGAATACTCAAGCCACCAACCAAGAAAGCTGAGATATAACCTTATACTTGCATAACAATGTGAATGCACTTAAGACCACTCAACTTAAAAATTATTAAAGTAACGTTTATGTTATGTATATTCTACCACAATAAAAAATTTAAAAAATAATTTTTGTTTTTGAGACAGTCTCACTGTGTTGCTCAGGCTGGAGTGCAGTGGCATAATCTCAGCTCACTGGAATCTCCGCCTCTCGATTCAAGTGATTCTCCCGCCTCGGCCTCCCAAGTAGCTGAAACTACAGGTGCGCACCACCACACCCAGCTAATTTTTATATTTTTAGTAGAGATGGGGTTTCACCATGCTGGCCAGGCTGTTCTCGAACTCCTGAGCAATAAGCAATCCCCCTGCCTCAGCCTCCCAAAGTGCTGGGATTATGGGCATGAGCCATCACACCTGGCCTAAAAAAAAAAAGACTTTTTTTTCTTTTCTTTCTTCTTCTTTTTTGTTTTTATCTTGAGTGTAACTGATTTGTTCTTGAAAGACTTTTTTAAAGACAGGGTCTCGCTCTGTCTCCTAGGCTGGAGTGCAGTGATACAATCACAGCTTATTGCAGCCTTAATCTTCTGGGCTCAGGCGATCCTCCCACCTCCGCCTCCCAAGTAGCTGGGACTACAGGCCCACACCACGCATGCCCAGCTAATTTTTTGTAGAGAAGAGGTTTCACCATGTTGCCTAGGAGGGTCTTGAACTCCTGGGCTCAAGCAATCCACCAGCCTCAGCCTCCCAAAGTGATAAGATTACAGGCATGAGCCACTGTGACGGCCAAATAGATTTTTTTAAAAAAGCAATTACATGGAGTGGCCTTAATTTGCCCATTTCCAAGTGGCTGTACATTCACATTCTGATTGTCCCCAACTATAATTCTACAAAGAGTCTCTCCACGTACATTTCCCCATTTTGGACTGTTTCTTTCCTCCCTGGCATGTTCCATGCATCTATGCACCTGTTTCCTAACACTCCTGGGGTCCCCAAACCATGGGACATGATGTGGCCTGGAAGTTTGTACCCTCCAAATTGGGAGGTGATTGAATCATGGGGGCAGATCCCTCATGAATGGCTTGTTGCTGTCCTCGAGGTAATGAGTGAGTTCTTGCTCTAAGTCAATGTGAGATCTGATGATGATGATGATGATGATGATGATGATGATAATTTTGAGACAGGATCTTGGTCTGTCACCCAGGCTGGAGTGCAGTGGCACGATCTCGGCTCACTGAACCCTCGATCTCCTGGGCTCATGCAATCCTCCTACCTCAGCCTCCTGAGTAGCTAAGACTACTGTTACATGTTGTCCCACCTGGCTAATTTTTGTATTTTTGTAGAGACAGAGTATCACCATGTTGTCCAGGCTGGTCTTGAAATCCTGAGCTCAAGTGATCTTCCTGCTTTGGCTTCCCAAAGTGCTGGGATTATAGGCATGAACCACCATGCCTGGTCCAAGATCTGGTTAAGGGTGTGCAGGTCAGTTGCGGTAGCTCACGCCTGTAATCCAGCACTTTGGAAGGCGGAGGCAGGCAGATCACACAAGGTCAGGAATTAGAGACCAGCCTGACCAACACAGAGAAACCCTGTCTCTACTAAAAATACAAAATTAGCCAGGTGTGGTGGCACATGTCTGTAATCTCAGCTACTTAGGAGGCTGAGGCAGGAGAATTACTTAAATCCAGGAGGCAGAGGTTGCTGTGAGCCAAGATCGTGTCACTGCACTCCAGCCTGGGCAACAAGAGCAAAACTCCATCTCAAAAAAAAAAAAAAAAAAAAAAAAAAAAACAGTGCAGCAACTTCACCCCACTCCGGCTCCCACTCTTGCCATGTGACATGCTGGCTCCCTGCTGTCTTCCACCATGATTATAAGTCTCCTGAGGCACCATACTTCATGTAAAGCCTGCAGAACCATGAGCCAATCAAACTTCTTTTCTTTATAAGTTACCCAGCTTCAGGTATTTTTTTTTTTTGAGACGGGGTTTTACTTTTGTTGCCTGGGCTGGAGTGCAATGGCGCAATCTCGGCTCACTGCAACCTCTACCTCCCGGGTTCAAGCAATTCTCCTGCCTCAGCCTCCACAGTAGCTGGGATTACAGGAATGTGCTACCACACCCGACTATTTTTGTATTTTTGGTAGAGACAGGGTTTCACCATGTTGGCCAGGCTGTTCTCGAACTCCTGACCTCAGGTGATCCACTGCCTTGGAGTCCCAAAGTGCTGGGATTACAGGCGTGAAACACTGCACTCAGCCTAGACTGGCAGCTTCTAACAGCCTACTATCAGATATAGGAGCAAAAGTATGACTTGAAATTGGAACATATTTAAAAGGGAAGGAGTGACCAGCCTGGCCAACATGGGGAAACCCCGTCTCTACTAAAAAATACAAAATTAGCTGGGCGTGGTGGCATGTTCCTGTAATCCCAGCTACTCAGGAGACTGAGGCACAAGAATCGCTTGAAACCAGGAGGTGGAGGTTGTAGCGAGCCAGATCACGCCACTGTACTCCAGCCTGGGCAACAACAGAGTAAGACTCCATCTCAAAAAAAAAAAAAAAAAAAAAAAAGAGGGAAGGAGAGCATAAAAGTTTGAAAATTTTGCAGCCTATCCTTGTGATAGAGAAAGAATCCAAGCAGGCTGTGGAGCACCCAATTGCTAGAGAGAGTAGCATGACTAAAAGTGAGCCAAATGCTAATATCCAAGACAATGGGGAAAAGGCCTCAAAGGCATTTCAGAGATCTTCTAGGCAGCCCCCTAACAGGTTCAGAGGCCTATAAGAAGAAAATGGTTTCGGAGACCAGGCCCAGGGCCTTGCTGCCCTGTACAGCCTTGGGACACTGCTCTCCATGTCCCAGCTGCTCCAGAAGTCGTGGCTCAAAGGGCCCCAGGTACAGCTTGGGCCACCACTCCAGAAGGTATAAGCTGTAAGCCCTGGTAGCTTCCACATGACATTAAGTCTGCAGGTGCACAGAATGCAACAGTGAAGGAGGCTTGGCAGTTCTCACCTAGATTCCAGAAGACGTACAGGGAAGGCTGGGTGCCCAGGCAGAAGGCTGCCACAGAGAAACTCTACTAGGGTAGTGCCAAAGGGAAATGTGAAGTTGGAGGCCCACACAGAGTCCACACCATGGCACTGCCTAGTGGAGCTGTAGAAAGGGAGCTACTGCCCTCCAGACTTGAGAATGGTAGCGCCACCAGCAGCTTGCAACCTCAGCATGAAAAAGCTGCAAGCACTCAACTCCAACCCACGAGAGTAGCCATGGGTCCTGCACCCTGCAAAGCCACAGCAGTGGAGCTGTCCAGGACTTTGGGGACCCACCCCATGAACCAGGGTGCCTTGGATGCAGGACACGGAGTCAAGGATTATGCTGGAGTTTTCATTCCTGCCCTGACTTGCATGGGGTCTACTGCCCCTTTCTTTTGGCTGTTTCCTTCAGAAATGGAAATGTATATCTAATGCCTGTACCACCATTGAATCTTGGAAGTAAATAACTTGTTTTTGGCTGGATGCAGTGGCTCATGCCTAATCCCAGCAATTTGGGAAGCTGAGGTGGGCGGGTCACGAAGTCAGGAGTTTGAGACCCGCCTGGCCAACATGGTGAAACCCCGTCTCTACTAAAAATACAAAAATTAGCCAAGTGTGATGGCATGTGCCTGTAATCCCAGCTACTTAGGAGGCTGAGGCAGGAGAATTGATTGAACCTGGTAGGCGGAGGTTGCAAGGAGCTAAGATCATGCCACTGCACTCCAGCCTGGGATACAGAGCAAGATTCCACCTCAAAAAACAAACAAAATTTGTTTTTGATTTCATAGGCTCATAAGTGGAAGGAATTCATCTCCAGATGAGACTTTGGACTTGGGACTTTTAAGTTAATGGTGGAATGAGTTAAGACTCTGGGGGACTATTGGGAAGGGATGATTGTATTTTGCAATGTGAGGAGGACATGAAATTTGGAGGGCCAGGACAGAGTGATATGGTTTTGATGTATGTCCTCTCCAAATCTCATGTAGACATGTAATCCACAATGTTGGAGGTGGGGCCTGGTGGCAGGTATTAAGATCATGGGGATAGATCCCTCATGAATGTCTTGGTGCAGTCCTCACAGTAATAAACGAGTTCTCACTTTATGTTCATGCAAGATCTGGTTGTTTATTTATTAATTTATTAATTTTTTAAGATGGAGTTTCACCATGTTGGCCAGGGTGGTCTCGATCTCCTGACCTGGTGATCCACCTGCCTCGGCCTCCCAAAGTGCTGGGATTACAGGCGTGAGCCACCAAGCCCGGCCGATCTGGTTGTTTAAAAGAGCATGGCACCTCCCCTAACTTGTTCCCATCCCTGCCATGTGACATGCTGGCTCCCAGTCACCATCCACTATGACTGTAAGCTTCCCAAGGCCTTCGCCAGCACCATGCTTCCTGTAAATCCCGTAGAACTGTGAGCCAATTAAGCCTCTTTTCTTTATAAATTACGCTAAGTATTGCTTTCTAGTATTGTAAAAAAGGCCTAATACTCTGCTCCTGCCAGCCCCTTATTGGCAGTAAATGCCCTCTTGCCTTTCTCTGGCTTGCTGCACCACTATATTTGGGGAAGCAGCCTCTACCACCCAAATAAAAGATCGGGCAGGAAGGGAAGGCTCTGACCTACTCACCTTCCTCTGAAACCAGCTATCTCAATCATGCTGGGCAGGAACCAGGAAAAGATACAACCCAACATATGGCCCTGATAATTTGGCCCACATGGCTTAGGGAAAAAGGGAGATAAAGGAAAAGAGCAAAGCAAAAGAAAAGAATAGCACTTCAAAGAGAAAGTTTCATGGCTCAAAGGGAAATTGTCTTCTGCTTTGTTTTAAGCAGCATTTGAGACAGAGTTGGATCCTTAAAGATCAAAGATGTGAACTAAAATATAGCTAGTAGCTGGACAAGACTGTTTAGTCCTTCCCAGAAACACACAAAGTACCTGTAACCTCCTGCCAGAGGGGCTAGCTTCAAGGACCATCAGGAGCAGAAGCTGTCTTAGCCTGCTGGCAGAATTCCCGTTAGATTAAAGCTTGCACATTTTTTCAGAAAAACTGCAGCCCAAATAATCAGCTTCCTGACTTTACGTGGCAGAGGCTGCCAAAAGCCAGTCTCCATTCCCTCAGTGCCTCAGCTGACCAAGCAACAAACGATCCCAGCTGCCCTACAGTCAGCAGTCAACAGCCACTCACCATGCCCTGTTGAGAGGGGCTAGGGCCTATGCCCAACACTACATGCCTTCCCATCCTTGGCACACAGGCTTCCTGACACTAGGTAAGGATTTGTTTGGAGCACATGTGCAAATGGGAGAGGTCAAGGGTCACTCAAGAAGAGTTATGCTTGGTCTCTGCAACAGGGCTCTGGTTCTACAACATTCTATGGAGATGGGGAACCACTAAAGCACCTGTGCTTAAAACACAAATTGCTTAGGTTTTCCCACAGGAGAAGACTCTCCTTTCTCCAGCGGCTAGCCCTAAACATCTTCCTACAGACTCTGCTCCACAGGTAAGATGGTGTACATTAGTGGATGGCCCAGGAGCCTCTGTACAAACTCTTGCCTCAACTTGAGAATCTGAGTGGACTGTCCAAGATGAGAGCAGCCAGAAGAAGCTGACACCCACATTTGAGCACCATTCCACCTCCAAGTGTCAATGACACACAGAGCAGCCCCACAGGAGCCCAGGTTGCACACTCAAATGAGGTCACAGCTGAGTCAGGGTTCAATGAGAATAAGTCCCCACTCTTCAAATACTGCATGACGTTAAGTCTTTTCCAAAAGCATGGTGTTTTAAAGCTACCAAAAGATGCACTCTTCTATCCTTCAGAAAGTCTTCATAAACTTGAAGACTACCATCCAACCAATCTGAGAGAAAGTAAGCAGACCCTGTAAATATACTAAAAAGAACTGAATTCTACTCTTTAAATGGGTGAATTGTATAGCATATTAAATTACAAGTTAATAACAAGAAAGTAGGAATAAAAGGAAACTACCTCACAGCAAAGGTCATATGTGAAAAACCCCACTAGGCGCAGTGGCTTACACCTGTAATCCCAGCCCTGTGATTGCTATGTAACTAGAGTAACTGAAGGCAGATTCCCTGAGTTCCCACACCAGGAGTCAAACCCAGGCCACCTGGGTGAAAACCAGAAGTCCTAACTGCTAGGCCACCACAGAAGTTGGATTCCCAGCATTTTGGGAGGCAGAGGCAGGTGGATCACTTGAAGTCAAGAGTTTGAGACCAGCAAGGCCAACATGGTGAAACATCGTCTCTACTAAAAATACAAAAATTAGCCAGGTGTGGTGGCAGACACCTGCAATCCCAGCTACTCAGGAGGCTGAAGCAGGAGCATCACTTGAACCTGGGAGGCAGAGGTTGCAAGTGAGCCAGATCGCACCACTGCACTCCAGCCTGGGCGACAAAGCAAGACTCTGTCTCAAAAAGAAAAAAAGAAAAGAAAAAACCCACAGCTAACATCATACTCAGCGGTGAAAGACTGAAAGCCTTTCATCTAAGATGCCTGCTTTCACCACTTCTATTCAAGACAGGACTAAAAGTTCTAGATGAAACAATTAGACAAGAAAAAGGAACGAAAGGAAGCTAGGCGTGGTGGCTCACACCTGTAATCCCAGCATTTTGGGAGGCCAAGGTGGGCAGATCACGAGGTCAGGAGTTTGAGACCAGCCTGACCAACATGGTGAAACCCCGTCTCTACTAAAAATACAAAAATTAGCTGGGCATGGTGGCAGGCGCCTGTAATCCCAGCTACTGGGGAGGCTAAGGAAGGGGAATTGCTTGAACCAGGGAGGTGGAGGTTGCAGTGAGCAAGATCATACCACTGCACTTCAGCCTGGGCGACAGAGTGAGACTCCATCTCAAAAAAAAAAAAAAAAAAAAAAAAGGAATGAAAGGCATCCAAACTGGAAAGGAAAACTATCTCTGTTCACAGATGACATGTTTCCATATGTAGAAAACCCTGCCAGGTGTGGTGGTTCATGCCTGTAATCCTAGAACTTTGGAAGGGCGAAGAGGGAGGACTGCTTGAGCCCAGGAGTTCGAGACCAGCCTGGGCAATATGGCAAAATCCTATCTCTACAAAAAATTAGGTGGACATGGTGAAATGCACCTGTAATCCCAGCTGCTTAGAAGACTGAGGTGGGAGGATCACCTGAGCCCAGGAATCAAGACTGCAGTAAGCAAGACTGCACCACCTGCACTCTAGCCTGGGTGACAGAGTAAGACCCTGTCTTAGGTACAGGGCTTGGCATGGTAGCTTACACCTGTAATCCCAGCACTTTGGGAGGCCAAAGTGGACAGATCACCTGAGGTCAGGAAGTTCAAGACCAGCCTGACCAACATGGTAAAGCCCCATCTCTACTAAAAATACAAAAAAATTAGCTGGGCGTAGTGGCACACGCCTGTAAATCCAGCTACATGGGAGGCTGAGGCAGGAGAATCGCCTAAACTGGGAGGCAGAAGTTGCAGTTAGCCAAGATCAGGCTGCTATACTCCAGCCTGGGAGAGAGTGAGACTCTATCTCGGCCATGCACGGTGGCTCAAGCCTGTAATTCTTGCACTTTGGAAGGCCAATATGGGCGAATCACGAGGTCAGGAGATTGAGACCAGTCTGGCCAACATGGTGAAACCCCGTCTCTACCAAAAATACAAAAGTTAGCTGGGAATGATAGTGCTTGCCTATAGTCCCAGCTACTCAAGAGGCTGAGGCAGGAGAATCGTTTGAATCTGGGAGGCGGAGGCTGAAGTCCCCCTGCCACATACATACAAAAAGAATAAAAGTAGGGAGAGAGATCCAAGATGGCCGCGTAGCAGCAGCTCAGGATTGTAGCTCCCAGTGAAAGCGCAGAGAGCGAGTGGATGCCGCAAGTGCAGACGAATTTCTGATGCCCACAAACTGGGAGATTCCCAGCAAAGGAGCCATACCGGTTGCCAGCGGGACACTTTTGGCCGGCGCGGCGCTTCTCGGTGCAGAGTATACGGGACTGGGTGCCTAACTTTTGGTCGGGCTCCGCTGTTCCCATCCCCACAAGGAGAACAGCAATTGGAAGCGCTGAGGACTGAGAGCGAGCACAGCTGAACTGGGGAAGGCCCAGCTCTGTGGGGAAGCGGCACCCCCCGAAGGAAAACTAAGAAACAGAAAAAACTTCATCACCAACAAGCCGGACGTCCACTCAGAGACCCAATCTGAAAGTCAGCAATTACAAAGACGACAGGTGGATAAATCCACAAAAATGGGAAGAAACCAGTGCAA
>CAUYQU010076350.1:0-42170 GCA_963574635.1 Cheracebus regulus
ACTCTGTCAAACACCAGCTAACTACTATGGTAATAAGACACAGACGTCAGTGGCAACATATGAGAAAAAGTGCAGATTTTACAAGTAGTTTAGAAAAGTCATGAAATAAGCCAACAACAACAAACTATAACAAACAGCAACACCAAGCCATGGAGAAGGAGAAGGGTCTGATGTCCAGAGTTGCCACATTACAGTATTCCAAATGTCTAGTATTCAACAAAAAATTATGAGGCATGCAGGAAAACAAGAAAGTATGATTGATTCACAGGAAAAAAAAAAGAAATTAATAGAAACTGTCTATGAGGAAGCCCAGGAATTGGACTTACTAAACAAAGACTTTAAATGAAAATATGATCAAAGAGCTAAAGAAAACAGACAAAGAATGAAAGGAAACCAGGAAATTGGTGTCTCAAAAAATAGGGAATATCAATAAAGAGGTAGAAATTACAGAAAGAAACCAAATGAAATTCTGAAGCTGAAAAGTACAGTAATGGAAATAAAAAATCACTATGTGGGTTCCAACAGCAGTTTTGAAATGGCAAAAAAGAAAAAAAAGAATCAGTGAACATGAAGATAGGCCAATTGAGAGCAAACCAGTCTGAAGAGCAGGTTGAGGAAAGAATGGAAGAAAATGATTGGAGCCTAACACCTGTGTGACACCATCAAGTATACTAACATACACATAATAGGAGTTTTACAGTGAGATAAGAGAAAGGATAGAAAGAATATGTAAGAAATAGTGGCAAAAAACTTCCCAAATTTGATGAAAGACATGAATTTACATATCTAGGAAGTTCAACAAATTTAAAAGATTCACACCAAAATACGTTGGAGTCATATTGCTGAAAGCAAAAACAAAGAGGAAATCTTGAAAGTAGCAAGAAAGAAGCTACTCATCACGTATAGGAGATCCTCTATGATATTAACAGCTGATTCCTCTCTGAATCCAAGGAGGCCAAAAGAAAGTAGGATGACATATTTAAAGTGCAGATCATGGCCAGACACAGTGGCTCACACTTATAATTCTAGCACTTTAGGAGGCCAAGGTGGGAGGATCACTTGAGTCCAGTAGTTAGAGACCAGTCTGGGCAACATGGCAAAACTCTATCTCTACAAAAAAAAAAAACCCACAAAAATTAGCCAGAAATGGTGGCATGTACCTGTAGTCCCAGCTACTCAGGAGGCTGAGGTGGGAGGATCACCTGAGCCCAAAAGCTGTGATCATGCCAGTGCACTCCAGCCTGGGTGACAGAGACCTTGTCTCAAAAATAAAAATAAAAATTGAAAAGTGTGGATCATATATGTGATATGAGTCTTATATCCAGAGTTTATGAAGAACTCTTCCAACTCAATAATAAAGACAAAAAATACCATTTTAAACTGGTCAAACCATCTGAATAGACATTTCTTCTAAGAAGATATATGAATGACCACTAAGCACATGAAAAGATTCCTGACAAAATTATTCCTCTAAGAAATACAAATTAAATCTATAATGGAAGGTAGTTCATAGCCACTTCATGTCCACTAACATGAGAATAATAAAACTGAAATAGTAACAAGTGTCAATGGGGAAGTAGAGAAATTGGAACCTTCAAACATTGCCAGTGGGTATGTAAATGGGGCAGCCATGCTGGAAAACAGTCTGTAAGTTTTTCAAAATGTTAAACATAAAATTGCCATATGATACAGTAATTTCACTTTTAGGGATATACCCAGAAGAACTGAAGATGGTATTAAATTAATACTTGTGAAAAATGTTCATAGTAGCACTATTCACAATAAAATGCAAAGCAAGAAATAATTTCAGTTTATGAAATAATGAGTAAATAAACAAAATGTGATACATTGTTAGAATGGAATATTATTGAGCTATAAAAAGGAATGAAGTGAGCAGGGTGCAGTGGTTCATGCATGTAACCCTAGAATTTTGGGAGGCTGAGGTGGGAGGATTGCTTGAGGCCAGGAGTTTGAGACCAGCCTGGGCAACAAAGCAAGATCGCATCTCTACAAAAAATTTAAAATGAAAGTAATTAGCCATGCATGGTGGCACATGCTTGTAGTCCTAGCTCCTTAGGAAACTAAGGTAGGAGGATTGCTTGAGCCCAAGAGTTCAAGGCTGCAGTGAGCTGTGATTCAGACCACTGCACCTCCAACCTAAGCAATGGAGTGAGATGTTGTCTCTTAAATAAAAAGGAAAGAAGTTGTCAGCAAGTTGGCAGAATAGGTGGCAACTGGTTTCAGTCCCCTTCCCCCACCTCCACAGAAATTCCAACTAACAGCTGTCCACAGTTAAGAACACGTTTGTGGAAATCTGAAAACTTGGGAGTGACACTGACACCTCCTTGTGGACCTTAGAACCAAGGAAAGCAAAAAAAAACCTCACCGTGTAAAGGTGAAACCAGCCAATAGCCCACATACAAAGCCAATGTAGTCCCAAAAGGATGGTCAGCAGTTCTACTAGGCTTGAATTCCTAGCCAGCTACCCTGCACAGCCTCAGATCCCATCCCAGGGTTCCCCCAGGTGGACTGTAAACCAGCAGAGTACACTTCTGTGGAGCATAGCTACTGGCCACATCTATTACATCTAAATACATCTAATACATCTGGGCATATCTAAATGAAGACTCTGACCAGGGTCTAAGCTCCACACAGTCAGGGCAACACCCACCACCATAGACTTCTGCAGAGTATAGCCACTGGCCCTTTGTGACCCCGAAGTCTGAATAGACACTTGGCCCAGCCTCTAAGTTCACCCTGAGGCTCCACCTAGGCAAGGAGACACTTGCCATCATGCACTCCTTCAGAGTATAGCCATTGGTCCTGCCCAGGTCAGGACTCCAAAGAGATACTCAGCCCAGCCTCTAAGCTCACCCTCAGGCTCTGCCCAGGCAGGGAGAGACCCACCACCACTTCTGCAGAGCATGGCCGCTGGCCCTGCTTAACCCCGGACTCTAAATAGAGATGTGACCCAGCATCACAGCCCAGCTAGGGCACCCCAGGACAGGAAGGTAAGCAACAACTGCATGTGTCTGTGAAACAGTCACTGGCCCCACCCAACCCAGGAATCTGAACAGTAACTTGGCCCAGCCTCAGAGTTCAGCAAAAGGATACATCTAGGCAGAGAGACAAGCCTGAAAAATGCATTTCTACAGAGCATAATCTCTAGTCACACCCATCCTGAGCAGCCAAGCAGTGACTATACCCAACTTGGAGCCCAGTGTGCAGCCCTGCCCAACTTCAGAATACAAACAGCAGTACTGTCAAGTAAGGAAACACTGACTGGAAGCCTGCCTGATCAGAGGCAAGTGCAGTGCCCTGGCAACAGCTCTACCTGACCTCATAGACCAGCCAGTGGTCCCTCCATATAGCAGAGCCCATCCAAGTGCACCATCTGATCTCAGATCACACGAAAGTGACCCAGCTTAACTAGAGATCCCACCAGAAAGCTATGCCTACTCATGGTTGTTACCAGCTGGCCCATTAAGAATCCCAGGTAAATTTTCTACCACTTTTCCTCAGTGGTCCTCATAATTCTCATTTAGACAATATGCTTCCAATATGCTTTTTAAAAAATTATTATGGGTACATAATAGTTGCAAATATTTATGGAGTGCATATGATGTTTTCATATAGGCATACAATGTTAAATGATTAAATCAGGGTAATTGGTGTATCCATCACCTTAAGCAGTTATCATTTGTTTTTGCTAGGAACACTGCAATTCGATCCCGTTGGTTATTCTTAAATACACAATATATTATTGTTAATTATAGTCACTCTATTTTACCACATTAAAATTTTTTTTTCAAAATTGAAAACTACAGATTTAGGTTTTAAAACTAGATATCTTCGCACTGTACGATAGTCTTAAAAGATACAGAAAAAAATACTTGAAATATAAGCCAACAATATAGACTTTAGTACCATTTCTAGATTAGAGGCAAATAGATGGTGTCAATAATTCTGGAGCCTGAAAAATGTATACTGATTTCACTAAATTCATTTTTGTTTGTAAGAAAATTGCTTACCAACCAATTCACAAAAATCTTAAATTTCGCTTCTTTCCAACATTATCTTCTTACCAAAAAATAATAATAATAATAATTGTCTTCAACATGCTGCCCAGGAAGAGGTTAAACAATGGACACATGTCTAGTACATGGCAAAATTACTGTATAGTTTATAAACTAAATTGTTTTTTTCTATAAGTCTCTTTTTGAATAGCTACAGAGAATATTATTGTCAGTCAGTGAGTAACAAAATCATAGCTGATAAAACCAAGTCAAAGCACACCAGATCATTTTCTTCTGTCATCTTTGAGGTTTGTGACACAAAATATGTAATACAATCTGATATATTGCACTTCTTTAGCATCTCACTGATAGAAAAGTGTTCCCGTCTCTTCTCATCTGATCCTCACAATGATTCTGTGTAGACAATATTATCCAGATCTTACAGATGAGGAAACTAATATTTGAAGAATTTAAGTGATTTGCCCATTTGCCTCACAATGACAAAAAACAGATCCAGGATTCAAACACAACTCTGCTGACTCTGGTCCCTTTACTGCCCCAGAGCTGCCGTGCTTTAACTTGTGAAGGCTACATTAGGTCTCTTAACAACAACCTATTGCTCCATCAGTAACTAAACCATCCTGATTAAAAGTCCAAAACAGATGTTTCTTATGCTGAACTCTTCACAATGTAAAGAGTTATAGCAAGTGCTACAGTTTTAAAATATTTTGACATTTTAGTTAGGATTTCCCAGAATGTGTATCAATATGTGTCCTGAGAACAGATAAGTTATGTCATTGTCTGATCTGGGTAACTGAATTGAGCACTAATCCTTATGTACTTTCTTATTTTCAGAAGAAACAATATATCATAAATATATGACTTGTGTAACCCCATAATAATAATTACAAGCAATAATAATAATACTACATATCAGATACTGAGCATCTAAATAAGCCAGATTCTGCTGGACACTCCATGTGCATTTCTTCACAGAATCATTTGTGAGGGGTGTGTGTGTGTATATATATATCTCCACAAATATATACATATATATTCTTGTGAGTAATATAACTATTCCTCTCACTTTATAGATAAAGTATTCAGTGGCCAGAGAGATGTAATAATAAGATTGAGACCACATAGCTAATAAGTGGGAAAGCTGGAATTTAAACAGAGACTGACTCCAAAATAAATTCTGTTGATTAATATGCTTCTAACACAAGAGTATCAAACCATGTGTGGCTTCGAAAATAAAAGGATTTTTAATTTAAAAATTGAATAAATAAATAAATAATAAAAGCAGGGGCACTTAGTCAAATTATGGGTTATTTTGAAAACAACCTTTAAGGGATCATTTCAGTTATTTTATAGGATTCTCTCTCCCTCCGCCCCCCCATACGTATGTGTACTTTCTAGTAGAATAGAATCTATCCCTATCTATGTATCTATGTAGAGACATACATATCTACATACATTTATATTTAATACTTTCTAGTTCACATTCACTTTTTTCTTTAACTTCAGAGAAATTATTAGTGCATAGTGGTACTTTCAATTCCATTACAACCCTACAAGGTACTTCCTGCCTTCACCCATTTTGTGATTTTTGTCTCCCTAAAGTGAGAAGCCTAGTTCTCAACAACATTAACCCATTTAATGCAATACACATAGAATAGTATATATCTTCCTTTATGTTTGTAACCATTAATCATCTTCTCTTTATCGCCTCCCACCTACACACTCTTCCCAGCTTGCAGTAACTATCATTCTATTCTCTACTTCAATGAGATCACTTTTTATAGCTCCCACACGTGCATGAGAATGCGCAATATTTGTCTTTCTGTGCCTGGCTTATTTTACTCAACATAATGTCCTTCAGTTCTAATCATGTTGTTACAAATGACACAATTTCATTCTTTTAGTGGCTGAATATAATAGTATCCATTGTGTACATACATTTTCTATATTCATTCATCCATAGATGGATACTTAGGTTGGTTCCATATCTTTGC
The DNA here is from genome assembly GCA_963574635.1 of Cheracebus regulus. NCBI lineage: Eukaryota > Metazoa > Chordata > Mammalia > Primates > Pitheciidae > Cheracebus > Cheracebus regulus. Next base: position 6,032 of record CAUYQU010076350.1, read on the forward strand.
CATTGTGAATAATGCTGCAATAAACAAGTGAGTGCAGGTATCCTTTTGCTATACTCATTTATATTATTTTGGATAGACACCAGTATTGGGATTGCCAGATCCTATGGTGGTTTCTTTTTTATTTTTTTTTTTTGAGAAATCTCCATACTGTTTTCCACAGTAGTTGAACTAATTTACATTCCCACCAACAGTGTACAAGAGTTCCCTTTTCTCCACATCCTTGCCAACATCTGTTATTTTTTACCATTATAATAATAGCCATTCTAACTGGAGAAAGATGATAGTTCATTGTGGTTTTTGATTTGCATTTCCCTGATGATTAGTGATGAACATTTTTTAATATGTCTGTTGGCCAGTTATATGTCTTCTTTTTTCTTTTCTTTTCTTTTCTTTTTTTTTTTTTGAGACAGAGTCTTGCTATGTCACCAAGGCTGGAGTGCAGTTGTGTGATCATAGCTTGCTGCAACCTCAAACTCCAGGCCTCAAACAATTCTTTACCTCCCAAAGTGTTGTGATTACAGGTGTGAGCCATTCTGCTTAGCCTGTATGTCTCCTTTAGAGAATTATTCATTCATGTTCTTCACCCACTTTTCAATGGGATTATTTGTTTTTTTTAATTGTTCACTTGTTTGATTTCCTTGTTCTGGATATTATTCCCTTGTTAGATGAATAGGTTGCAAATATTTTCAGCAATTCAACAGGTTATCTCTTCACTCTGTTCACTCCTTTTTTTTTTAACTTTTAAAAAAATGTGTTGAAATTTGTTTTGTGATCAAACACATGGTCAACCCTGGAGAACATTTATGCTGATGAGAAGAATGTGCATTATATAGTTGTTTGATAAAATGTTCTATAAATTTCTGTTATGTCCATTTGGTCTAAAGTACAGTTTAAATCCAATGTTTCTCTTTTGATTTTCTGTCTAGATCATCTGTCTAATGCTGAGAGTGGGGTGTTGAAGTCCCCCAATACTCTTGTGTTGAAGTTTATCTCTTTCTTAGACTTAGTAATATTTGCCTTAGTAATCTAGGTGCTCACTGTTGGGTGAATATATTTTTGAATTGTTATATTCTCTTGCTGGATTGATCCCCTTATTATTATATTATGACCTTCTTTGTATCCTTGGTTTTACTGTTTTTTACTTAAATTCTGTTTTATCTGATATAAGTATAGCTACTCCTGATTGCCTTCAGTTTCTGTTTGTTGCATGGAATATCTTTTCTCATCCCTTTACTTTCCGTCTATATATGTCTTTACAAGTAAAGTGTATTTCTTGTAGGCAGCACATAACCCATTCATCCTGGGCAAAAACTTGAAGCATTTCCCTTGAAAACAGGCACAACACATGGATATGCTCTCTCACCACTCCTATTCCATATAGTATTGGAAGCTTTGGCCAAGGCAATAAGGTAAGAGAAAAAAGTAAAAGGCATCCAAATAGGAAGAGAGGAAGTCAAAATATCCCTGTTTGCAGACAACATGATCCTATATCTAGAAAACTCCATATTCTCAGCCCAAAAGCTGCTTGATCTGATAAACAACTTCCGCAAAGTTTCAGGATACAAAATCAATGTACAAAAATCAGAAACATTTCTATACACTAACAACACGCAAGCTGAGAGCCAAATCAAGGATGTAATCAAATCCCCAATAGCCACAGAAAGATATCTAAGTGAAAGATACCTACAAGGAAAACTATAAAACACTGCTCAAAGAATTCACAGATGACACAAACAAATGGAAAAACATTCCATGCTCATGTATAAGAAAAATCAGTATCATTAAAACAACCATACTGCCCAAAGCAATTTATAGATTCAATGTTATTCCTTTTAAACTACCATTGACATTCTTCAAAGAACTAGAAAAAACTACTTTAAAATTCATATGGAGCCAAAAAAGAGCCCAAATAGCCAAACCCGTTCTAAGCAAAAAGAATAAAGCTTCCTTCTGTGCCCCAGGTATTTCTCATGACTTTTCTGTTGGATTCTAGTGTTCTCTCCAAGATATTCTAGTCAAGACGTGCTTATCTATTTATAATTTTGGTTCTTCTTTCTGGAGAGGGCAAGTGTCTGATGTCTCTAGTCAAGCATCTGGAATCAAAAAACTTTCTCATGTTCACTTATGTGAACATAAATTTTCACTCCTCTGGGGTAAATGCCCAGGAATGTAACTGCTAGGTTGTATGTCAAGTGTACGTTTAATTTTATAAGAAACTGTCCAACTATTTTCCAAAGTGCCTGCACCATTTTAGATTCTCAGCAGCAATGTATGAGGGATCTAGTTTCTCTACATCTTCACCAGCATTTGCTAATGTCAATATTTTTTTTATTTTAGCCATTCTGATATATGTGTAATAATATTTCATTGTGGTTTTAATTTGCATTTCTCTAATGGATAATGATGTTAAACATCTTTTCATGTGCTTATTTGCTTAGTCATAGTTTTCAGCACACATCTTGTATGTGTTTTGTTAAAATTATACCTAAGTGTTTTATTTTACTCTATGTTTGTTAATGGTATTGTATTTTCAATTCTGATTTCACTTGTTCATTGCTAGAATACAAAAATACAATTGATATTTATATGTTTATCATGTGTCTAGTGATCTTATACTTGTGAAGTGCTTTGCATGTAAGATCTCAGTGCTTTCTGGTAAATTCATTAGGATTTTACATTTAGACAATAAAACATCTTCAAATAGGGAAAATGTTATTTCCTCTTTTTTTTTCTTTTTTGAGATGGAGTCTCACTCTGTCACCCAGGCTGGAGTGCAGTGGTGTGATCTTGGCTCACCGCAACCTCTGCCTCCTGGGTTCAAGTGATTTTCCTGCCTCAGCCTCCCAAGAAGCTGGGACTACAGGCACATGCCACCACGCCCGGCTAATTTTTTGTATTTTTATTAGAGAAGGGGTTTCACCATGTTAGCCAGGATGGTCTCGATCTCCTGACCTTGTGATCTGCCCTCCTCAGCCTCCCGAAGTACTGGGATTACAGGCAAGCGCTACCGCACTCGGCCTATTTCCTCTTTTCTGATTTGTATGTCTTTTCTTTTTCGTGCCTTCTTGTACTGTCTAGGACTTCTGGTATATGACGAATAAGTGGTGAGAGTAGACATCCTAGCCTTGTTCTTGTTCAAGGGGAATAGCATTCAGTATTTCACCATTAAGTAAGATGATAGCTCTAGGTTTTCCGTAAATGTTCTTTATCAACTTGAGGATGTTCTCCTCTATTCTTAGTTAGGTGAGCGTTTTTATCAGGGATGAATATTAAATTTTGCCAAATACTTTTTCTGAATCAGTTAATATGATCATGCGTATTTTTTCTCTAGCCTGTTAATATGGTAGATTACACTGATTTTTGAATATTGAACAAGTCTTGCATTTTTGGAATGAACCCCACTTGGTTGTAGTATATAATTCTTTTTACATGTTGCTGGATTTGATTTGCTAATATTTACTTAAGGATTTCTGCTCTTATCTTTTATCTTTTTTTTTTTTTTTTTTTTTTTTTTTTTTTTTTTTTTTTTTGAGACAGAGTCTCTGTTGCCAGGCTGGAAGCAGATCGTTCTCGGCTCACTGCAATCTCCTTCTCCTGGGTTCAAGCGATACCTCTGCCTCAGCCTCCCAAGTAGCTGAGATTACAAACGCGTGCTACCACATCCAGCTAATTTTTGTATTTTTAGTAGAGATGGGGTTTCACCATGTTAGCCAGGATGGTCTCGATCTCCTGACCTTGTGATCCGCCTGCCTTGGCCTCCCAAAGTGCTGGGATTGCAGACGTGAGTCACCATGCTCACCTGGTCTGTTGACTATGTTCTCCCTTCAGCTTGCTTTGGGTTTATTTTGCTCTTTTTTTTCCAGGTTCTTGAGGAAACAGCTTAGATTATTGCTTCAAGAGCTTTATTTTTTTCTAAGCATTTAATGCTATATAAATTTCTAAGAGCCATCTTAGCTGCATCCCACAAATTTTAATATATTGCATTTTCATTTTCATTCAGTTTAATATAGTTTTGATGTTCTTTGAGACTTAATTGAGCCATTAGATTATTTGTATGTGTGCTATTTAATTGCACGTGTTTGGAGATTCTCCTTTTAGTTCTCTGTTACCAATTTTTAGTGTGAAAACATGGTCAGAAAACAATCTACACATGATTTCCATTCATTTTAATTTTTAGAGGTGTGTTTTATGGCCCAGGATATGGTCTATTTTGGTCAACATGCCATGTACTTTTGGAAAGTATGTACGTTTTGCTGTTGTTAGGCAGTGTTAGATTCAGTTCATTACTGGTTGCATTCATTTTCTATGGCTGCTGTGACTAATTATCACTGACTTAATAGCTGAAAACAACATAAATTTATTATTTTGTAGTTCTGTCATTCAGAAGTCTAAAATGGGTCTCACTAGGCTGAAAAACAGTATGTCAGCAGGGCTGCATTCCTTTCTGGAGACTCTCGGGGAAAATCCATTACCCTGCCCTTTCCAGCTTTGAGAGGCTGCCCACATTTCTTGGCTCATGATTCTCATATTCCATCTTCAAAGCCTGTTGTGGGTTGAGTTTTTTCACTTTATGCTAGTTTGACTTCCACTTCTGTCTCCCTCCTCCACATTTAAGGATCATTGTAATTACATTTAGCCTGCTCACATAATCAAGAACTAACTCCCTATTTTAAAACCAATTGACAAGCAACCTTAATTCCATCAGCTACGTTAATTTTCCTTTGCCATGTAATGTAAGATACATACAGGTTCTGGGGATTAAAACATGGATATCTTTAGGGGAGATATTATTCTGACTACCACAATGGCATCTTTCGGTTCTTCTGTATAATGCTGATTTTCTATCCAGTAGTTCTCTCTATTGCTGAGAGAGAAGTTATTAACGTCCCCAACTATAATTACGGATTTATCTGTTTCTTCTTTCAGTTCTACCAGTTTTTGCTTCATGTATTTTGAAGCTCTGCTCTTTGGTGTACACATTTAGGAGCACGGTGTCTTCTTATTGTATTGAACCTTTTGTCATTAATGTGATGTCCCTCTTTATATCTGGTAATATTTGCTCTGAGGTCTGTCTACCTTATCTGATTTTAATATAGCCACTCCTGCTTTCTTTTGATTGATGTTTGCATGATATATCTTTTCTATTCTTTTACTTTCAATCTCCTTCTATCAGTACATTTGAAGTGAGTTTTTATAGAGAGCATAGTTGAACTCTGTTAATTTATCCACTCCGCCAATCTCTGTTTTTCAGTAGATGTACTTACATTTACATTTAATAAACATTAAAGTGTTAGGGTTTATGTCTTCTGTTTTATTGGTTTTTTTCTTTTTGTTCATTCTTTTTCATGGAGGTAAAATTTATACAATTTAAAATTAGCCATTTTAAAGTGTATGATTCAGTGGCATTTAGTACATTCACAGTGTTGTGCAATCACGCCTCTAAGTAGTTCCAAAATGTTTTCATAGGTTGTCTCTTCACTCTGTTGATTATTTTCTTTGCTGTGAAGAAGCTTTTTAGTTTGATGGAATTCCATTTGCCCAGTTTTGCTTTTGTTGTCTGTGCTTTTGGGGTCATATCTAAAAGTCATTGCCTAGACCAGTGTCATAAAGCTTTTTCCCTAAGTTTTCTTCCATGGGTTTTATAGTTTCAAGTCTTATGTTTAAGTCTTTAATCCATTTTGTGTTGATTTCGTGGTATGAGCTAAGTGTCCAAGTTCATTCTTCTACATGTGGATATCCAGTTTCCCTAACACCATTTATTAAAGAGACTTTTTTTCATTGTGGGTTCTTGGGATCTTTGTAAAAAAATCAATTGGCTGCAAATGCATGGGTTTATTTTGGGGCTCTCTGTTCTGTTCCACTGGTCAATGTGTCTGTTTTATGTCAGTAACATGCTGTTTTGATTACTATTGCTTTGTAGCATATTTTGAAGTCAGGTAATGTGATATCACCAGTTTTAGTCTTTTTGCTCAAGATTGCTTTGGCTACTCTGGGATTTTGTGGTTTCATATAAATTTTAGGATTTTCTATTTCTGTGAAAAATGTCATTGGAATTTTATAGGGATTGCATTGAATCTATATATCATGTTGGCTAGAATGGACATTTTAACAATATTAATTCTTCCAATCTACAAAAACCTTTACTTTTTTTTTTTTTTAATCTTCTTCAACATTTTCATCAATGTTTCATAGTATTCAGAATACAGGTCTTTCATCTCTATAATTAAATTTATTACTAAGTATTTTATTTTTTGGTAGCTATTGTAAATGGGATTGTTTTCTTGATTTCTTTTTTAGATAGTTCCTCATTAGTCAAAATCATACAAAATCATACTGATTTTTGTATGCTTATTTTGTATCCAGCAACTTTACTGAATGTGTTTATTAGTTCAAATGGTTTTTTTGTGGAGTCTTTATGGTTTTCTGTATATATCACCCTGTTGTCTATGAGCAGAAACAGTTTAATCTCTTTCGTTCCAATTCAGATGTATTTTTTTCAGGCCTAATTGCTCTTGCTAGGACTTTCAGTATTATAGAGAATAGAGTAGTAAATGGAGGCATCCTTGTCTTGCTCCTGATTTTAGAGGAAAAGCTTCCAGTTTTTTAACATTGAATGTAATGTTACTGGTGGATTTGTCTTATGTGACCTTTATTGTGTTCAGGCACATTCCTTCTATATCTAATTTGTTGAGAATTTTTATCATGAAAGGACGTTGAATTATGTCAAATACTTTTTCTCCATCTATTGAGATGATCATATGGTTTTTGTCTTTCATTCTGTTAATGTGGCATCACATTTATTGATTGATTTGTATATGTTGATTTAGTCTTGCTTTCCAGGGATAAATCTCACCTAGCCATGGTGTATAATCCTTTAATGTGCTGTTTAATTTAATTAGCTAGCGCTTTTTTTTTTTTTGAGACAGAGTGTCACTTTGTCACCTAGGCTGGAGTGCAGTGATGAGATCTCCTCTCACTGCAGCTTTGACCTCCTGACTCAGTCTTTCCACCTCAGCCCCCCAAGTAGCTGGGACTACAGGCACATGCCACCATGCCCAGATAATTTTTTGTATTTTTTGCAAGACAGGGTTTTGTGGTGTTATCTAGGCTGGTCTCAAAATTTGCCCACCTTGGCCTCCCAATTTGCTAGTATTTTGTTGAGGATTTTTGCATTTATGTTCATCTGAGATATTGGCATGTAATTTTCTGTTCTTGCAGTATCTTTTTTCTGGCTTTGATGTCAGGGTAAGGCTGGCCTTGTATACTGAGTTCGAAACTGCTCCCTCCTCTTCAATTTTTTGGAAGAATTAAGAAAGACTGTCCTTCAACAATGAAGAATAAATACTTTCCCAAACAAAAGCTAAGCAAGTTCATTACCACTCAATCTCTTTTTCATGTGTATAAGATTAATCTATGTCATAGATTCACTTAAATTGCCTAGTTATTTATATATTTTGTGTATATACAATTATGCATTACTTAACAACAGGATGCATTCTGAAAAATGTGTCATTAGGCAATTTTGTCATTGTGAGAACATCGTAGTGTATACTTACACAACTCTAAATGGTATAGCCTACTACACATCTAGACTGTATGGTACAACCTATTGCTCCTGGTCTACAAGCCTGTACAGCATGTTACTGTACTGAGTACTTTAGAAAATTGTAACGCAATGGTAAGTATTTATGTATCTAAACTTAGAAAAAGATTTCTAAGCAGTAATCCCAGCACATTGGAAGGCTGAGGTGGGCAGATCAGTTGAGTTCAGGAGTTTGAGACCAGCCTGGGCAACATGGTGAAAATCTTGTCTCTATGAAAAAAAAAAAAAAAAAAAAAAAAGAAAGAAATTAACCAGGCATGGTGTCATGTACATGTAGTCCCAGCTACTCAGGAGGCTAAGATGGGAGGATCACTTGAATCCAGGAGGTCGAGACTGCAGTGAGCCAAGATCATGCCACTGCACTCCAACCTGGGCAACAGAGTGAAACCCTGTCTCAAAACATATTTATATATGGTATAAAAAATTTTTTAAATGGTGCATCTATATAGAACACTTACCATAAATGAAGCTTATATACAGGACTAGAAGTTGCTCTGAGTGAGTCAGTGAGTAAGTGCTGAGTGAAAATGAAGCCCTAAAACATTACTGTACACTACTGTAGACTTTATAAACACTGTACACTTAGATTACACTACATTTATTTGTTAATGTTCTTGCTTTTATAATAAATTAACGTTAGCTTACTGTGATCGTTTATAAAGCTTACTTTATAAACTTTAAAATTTTTAACTTTTGAACTATTTTGTGTTAACACAGCTTAAAACACAAGCTCATTGTACAAGTGTACAAAATATTTTCTTTCTTTATATTCTTATTCTGTAAGCTTTTTTCTATTTTAAAATGTTTTTTCACTTTTTAAACTTTTTGTTAAAAACTAAGACACAAACACATACATCAGCCTAAGCCTATACAGAGTATCAATATCACTGTCTTCTACCTCCATATTTTGTCTGACTGGGAGGTTTTCAGGGGCAATAACATGCAAGAAGCTGTCATGTCCTATGATAACAATGCCTTCTTCTGGAATATCTCCGGAAGGACTTGCCTGAGACTGTTTTACAGTTAACTTTTTCTATGAGTAGAATGAATGTACTCTAAAATAACAATAAATTCTCTCAGAATAGATATGCTTACTATGGCCTTCCAAGTTTGAGTTGCACAACATCATTGTCATTTATACTAATCTATATCATCCTAACTTCATGTTTTTTGATATGCGCTTTGCAGGATGGTCTCAGCACTATGTAGATTGAGTAACAGGATTTGAATAAATGTATTAAATAACTCCATACCTTGGAAACATGGGTAAAATTTAACATTGGTTTCTGAAAATATTCACATATTTTGGAATACCAAGGTGCTCAAAACTCAGTTCTGATATGTTGTGCCTTTGACTTTTATGCCCAAGTGGCAGTTTTTTAAATTGGCCTTTTACCTGTATATAAATTAATAGTGTCTGCCACCACCATCAAATAGAGCTGGTGCTCTAATGCCAGTTGTACCTGAGACACTTGCTGTCATGTCTTCATTGGCATAATAACATATGGCTACAAAGATAGGTTCTTAGGCCAGGCTCAGTGGCTCATGCCTGTAATCCCAGCACTTTGGGAAGCCGAGGCGGGCGCATCATGAGGTCATGGGTTTGAGACCAGTCTGGCCAACATAGTGAAACTCCATCTCTACTAAAAAAATAAATACAAAAACTTAGCTGGGTGTGGTAGTGTGTACCTGTAATCCCAGCAACTTGGGAGGCTGAGGCAGGAGAATTGGTGAACATGGGAGGCAGAGGTTGCCGTGAGCCAAGATCATGCCATTGCACTCCAGCCTGGGTGACAGAGGAAGACTTTGTCTAAAAATAATAATAATAATAAAAAGTCCATGTTGGTTACGATTAACTTTGCCCCAGACCTCTGGTGTAAGGCTCTCTCAAATGTGACTGTGTGAATCTGAATGGGATGATGGACTCAGTTCTGTCTGCTCAATGCCATTGTGCAGAGAAGCACTCTAATGTACAAGCTTTTTAATGCTATAAAATATAATTGCTGAAATTAAGTGCTACTTTTTAAGAGGTGAATTAATGGACAGCCTGGTCAAATTCAAAGCCTTTGATGAATAAAACTTGATAAATGGAACTATTCCGTTAATAGGCAAAGTGTAACAAAAACCTATGTAGATGGATAGTATGTAATTTCTGCACATGTCTCTGTATCACTGTATACCAATCAAGAATCTTGCTCCAATAAAAGTTCGTAAGTTAATTAGCCATAAAAGTACAGTATAGCAAATATGTAAAGCAGTAGTCATTTATTATCATGATCAAGTATGTACTGTACATAATTGTATGTGCTAGACTTTTATACAACTGGCAGTGCAATAGGTTTATTTACACCAGCATCACCACAAACACATAAATAATATATTGCACTGTGAAATTATGACAGCTACAACATCACTAGGTGATAGGAAACTTTTAGCTTCATTATAATCTTATGGGACCGCCATTGTATATGTAGTCCATTGTTGACCAAAATGTTATTGTGTGGTATATGACTGTAGCCTAGCTGGCCCCTTTAAAGGATGTAGTCAGGTCACAATTTATTCATATAAATAGAAGTTTGCATAGTGCCTTTTTTATCTAGGGCATTGTCTTGGTCTATTTTCTGTTGCTATAACAGAATATCTGAGCTGGCGTAATTTATAAAGAAAAGAAGTTTATTTAGCTCATGGTTCTGCAGGCTATGAAGTACCACGTTGGGAGGCTGTATCTGGTGACTTCTGTGAGAGCCTTGTTCTGTATTATAACATGTCAGAGAAGCTGAAGGAGAAGAGGGCACGCAAAAGGGAGAGCGAACAAGAGAAGCTGACCTGCTTTAGAACAATCTACTCTCAGGAAAACTAACCCAGTCCCACAAGAACTGATTTCATCCTATGAGAATGAGAACTCATTCAGTAGAAGGGTACCAATTCACCTATAAGGGTGAAGTCCCCATGAGCTAAAAAATACCTCCCATTAGGCCCCACCTCTTAAAGGTCCCACTTGCCAACATTGCCAAACTGGGATGAAACCTTAATATGAATCTTGGTGGGAACAAACCACATTTAAACAACAGTAGGTAGTCTTACTTTTTAAGGAAGTAGTAAAAAATAAAGTATGATACATTTTTCTGTGAAACTTTCTTTTCTGTTTCATTCTGTTTCACATTTTATTTAAAATGTTCAAACAATGAGGATATTACATCATTTACTGAGTCAAACTTCCCTAACTCAAGCTTTCTCATTATAACAGTTACAGTCTAATTCCCAAGCACTAGTCAATAAAAATCTATGAAAGTAGAAAGCTTTATTATTTATTGCGAACTCTATTAAAAACTCAACCAAACTTTATATTTTGTTCTTAGATGTCACTCCTGAAACTAAGATTAAAATTTTGAGTTTACTTTTCGCCCTCAAATGATATTTGCTTTAAGATGCACTTAGGAACATTTCAAAATTTTGTTGTATTATTCACCAGACTTCCCTCAGCCTTCTGTATCTAGGAAGTCCAGCCCACTAGTTTTCTCTGTAATTATATAGAGGAATTAGAGTAGAGGCTGGGGTCTCTGATGTGATTACAAAAAAGTCACTTCTAAACTAAATAGCTGAAAAAGAAACTAAAGTTTTCTAGGTCGACCTGTATTTGTTTAGGTCCAAATAAGGTTTGGTGAAGAAATTGGAAGGTTGAAGGTGTCTAGACCTTATACCATCTCTAGGGTAGGAAAGAGGAAAAGCATTTTCATATCATTATAGACTTTTCAAGTCTGGAATAATAAAAAAAACCTTAAAGATTATCTACTCAAATCACCCATCTGATGCTAAAATATCCTTTATAACACCGTCACAAACTATTTATCTAGCCTCTGCTTAGACATCTGCAATGATAGTTAATAAAGCCAATTCCATTTTTCTTACATTGATTTAAAATCTGTAGCTTCCACCAATTGATGCTAGTTCTACTTTATGAAGCCATTTAGAAAGAGATTAAGGTCTCTTCCTCAAATATTTGAAGACAGCTTTCATATCGTCCACAACATGGCATCACTAGGTTGAATACCCTTCGTTTCTTCATGTATTCCTCCTATGACAGTGGTGATGCTTAATAAATATTTGCAGAATGAATAAATAAGTGGTTACTCTTCTTTGAATATATTTCCATTTGTCTACAAAATTTCAAAAACTAATATTTATGAAGTATTTACTATGTGTTACCTCGTTTAATCTTCACAGCAACCCTATTATCTTTATTTTACAAGTGAGGAAACTGAGACATCAAGAGGTTAAGTCACATGCCTAAAATCATAGATTTAGAAATAATGAAACTGGAATTTGAAGTAGGGTAGTGTAATGACAATAAAGCTCATATTACACTATTCTCTGTTCTTAAAAGTGTAACTCGAAAATGAACACCAACACCTCAAGTGTAGAACAGAGTAAAGTACGACCAGCACCGCTACTTTCAATATTACATTTCCATTAACATAACCTAACATCAGTTTAATATTTGAAGGGACAATTAAACTCTATTGGCACACATTCAGCTTACTCCTTTAAAGGAACAGCATTTTCAAACTGTATTCATGCCGTTGGTCTTTTGAACTCAAGTATATGAACTTGTATTTTTCCCCTGTGAAATTCATGTTTATTGATTCAGTCAATCTCTCTAACTTGTCAATCTCTTTGGATTCTAATCTTTCTAACTAATATAGTTATCATTCCTCCATGTTTATGTTGACTGCAAAACAAATTAGCTAATCAGACTTTCTATATCTTCTTGAGAAGATTGATGAGCATTAAAAGGCTACAGGAAGACTGCTGTGGCAAACCACTTGAAACTTCCTTCAAGGGTGCCATCATTTCACTTTCACTTTTGTCCGCACCCTTTGAGCACAATCATTCTGCCAGTTGCCAATTCATCAGATTGGTTAAACCGTCAGCCCATTCATAGCAGCATTAGTCACAATAGCTGAAAAGTAGAAGCAACCCAAGTATCCATCAACAGATGAATAAATAAGCAAAATGTGATATATGCATACAAAAAAATTCAGTCTTAGAAAAAATATGAAATTCTGATACATGTTATAATATGAATGAACCTTGAAAACATGCCATGTGAAATAAGCCAATCACAGAAAGCCACATATTATATGATTCCACTTATATGACATACCTAGGTTAGTCAAATTCATAGAAACAGAAAGTAGAATAGAGGTTACTGGGAGCCAGGGGAAGGAAGAAATAATAAGTTATTGTTTAATGGGTACAGATTTTCTGTTTGGATTGATGAAAAAGTTCTGGAAATAAATACTGGTGATGGTTTCACAAAATTATGACTGTACTTAATGCCACTGAATTGTATGTGTTAAAATGGTAAATTTTATGTTTCGTGTATTTTAGCATTTTTTAAAAGCCAGTCAACCCATATTTGTTCACTTGTCAAACAGCCCTTGTCAAATGCCTTGCTGAAGTCGAGCACTATACCTACACTATATGATCAAGCAATTTGGTAATCCAGTCCAATCTGCCTAAATTACCCTGTCAAAGAAAGAAATGAAATTACATATATATAAAATTTCAGTTGGCCCCATCTCTATCCAAGTACTCGAAAACATTTTAAATAATGCTTGCTAGAATCTTACTTGTGTCAACATCAAGCATGACTTTGGGGGAAATACTCTGTAGTATATTACGTATCAAGCACCTAGCATTCATCATTCAAAGCATTGTCTTGCATGTTAGGTATATCCTCATTTTACATGTGGGGAAAACTGAGTCTCAGATAATTACTTTTGTGACTTGACCAAAGTCACGTAGTAATAAGAGTCAGAGCCAGGATTCATCACATTGTTGGCTACTTCCAGTGACTTTATATATTCCTCAAAGCTCTTTTGCCATCTCCCACTCCTGCAAGACATTTCTTTTCTCCACAATTCTTCAGTCAGAGAAGAAAGGAACACAATAAGAGTTGAAGAGTTAGGTCCTTCTTCATGTTATCTATCAAACTGCATCAGCAGCTTGAAACACCAGGTATGTACCTTTCCTAATATTCCTCTGCCTGCTGCTCTGAATATAAAATTCCTAAGAGTCTTTTTCAGTTTGCAGCATTTACTGCAAGTTTCAGATTTTTTAGAGCTCCTTGTCACTATTCAAAACGAGCTATGCCACACTTTTTGTATTTGTCTTTGCTTATATGTCCTTCCCTTTTTGTTTTCATTCAGTCATTTTTTTTCAGTCAGCAAATGTTAAGTGAATACTATATGGGTTAGGCACTGACAGTATGGTGGTTAGCATGATGAACACCATTCCTGTCCTCATGGAGTTTACAGTCTAGTGAGAAAAACAGTTGAGAAGACATTTGTATTACAATATGAAAAGTGCTATGATAAGGATAAACCACTGAGTTCCATGAAAGCTTAGAGAAGCGAAACCTAATCTTAACCTTATTAAAGGTGCATGGTAGGATAAGTGGAGGAAGGTAAGGCAGGACTATGGAAATCTGCCAGGAAATGACATATGAAGTGAATTTTAACTGATTATTATTAGGCTTGAGGGAGAGGGCAGGGAAAGGTATTCACAGCAGAAGGGTCAAAATGTTCAAAGGCCAAGATATAAGAGAGTTGGATGACTTCAGGAATAATGAATAACATGTTATGGCTAAAATACAGGATGAAAGCAGAGGAGTACATTTGTTGGAGTTGGAAAAAGTATTGTAAATTACAATTATGCAAAACCTTGTAAACTATACATAAACTATGCTAAGGTGATTGGACTTTATCCTGAAAGTTATAGGAAGTGTTTGATTGATTTGAAGCAGGGAAGTAGCATGAGATAAATGTCTTATTTTCTAGTCAATCTGAAAGCAGAGTAGAGAATGAATTGGGTGGGGGTATGAAGAATGGAAGTGTCAAGACCAGCGAAGAAGATGCTATATGGGGTAGAAGGCTAAAAACTTAAAAGAAAAATCTCTGAAAATCAAAGCAGAGTTTTCTAGTCTCCTGTTGCTGAGGAGATTAAGAGCAGCATCAAGGACTCTCCAAGGAGAGGGCCCTGGTAAGCACTGCAGGCCCTGAAGGGCTCTGCTCTGGGAACAAGGAAGAAGCAAACCAGTCCAAGTATTACCAAACTGCAACCAACCTTAACTAGCTAAGCCCCTGACTCGGATAAGATGATTGATGACTAGAGCAAGGATTCATCACAATGTTGTCCATCTCCAATGACTTTATGTTAGGTCGATGCAAAAGTTATTGCAGTTTTTGTCATTACTTTTTCATGGCAAAAGCTGCAATTACTTTTGCACCCACCTAATATATTCTTCCAGGCTCCTATGCCTTCTTCCACTCCTGCAAGACATCTCTCTTCTCCACAATTCTTCAATCAGACTAGGAAAAGATGATTGATCACTCATTCTATCTGTATAGCAGAGAAAGGATCTAAGAAAGGAATGAACAC
The DNA here is from genome assembly GCA_963574635.1 of Cheracebus regulus. Classification (NCBI taxonomy): domain Eukaryota; kingdom Metazoa; phylum Chordata; class Mammalia; order Primates; family Pitheciidae; genus Cheracebus; species Cheracebus regulus. The sequence goes on from CAUYQU010076350.1 coordinate 21,078, forward strand.
TTTCTGGAGGAAAAGAACATGATCAGGAGTCAGAGTCCCTACAATTTTTATATGCAACATCCAGCATTTAATTAAAAATTGCTAGGTATGCCACAAGAAAAAAAAAAAAAAACCTATGGAAATGGACCCATAGGGAATCCAGAAATTTGAGTTAACAAAAACTTTAAAATAAAGATAATTAAGGTGTTGAAGAAAACAGACAAAATTAATAAAACAGATGACAAGATGGTGAATTGCACCACAGAATTGGAATCTATAAGAAATAATCAAATTGCCAGGCATGGTGGCTCATGCCTGTAATCCCAGCACTTTGGGAGGCCGAGGCAGGCAAATCACCTGAGGTCAGGAGCTCGAGACCAGCCTGGTCAACATGGTGAAACCCTGTCTCTACTAAAAATACAAAATTAGCCACGCATGGTGGCACATGCCTATAATCCAAACTACGTTGGAGGCTGAGGTAGGAGAATTGCTTGAACCCCAGAGGCGGAGGTTGCGGTGAGCCAAGATCATGGCACGACACTCCAGCCTGGGCAACAAGAGCGAAACTCTGTCTCTAATAACAATAAAATAAAATTCTAGTACTGAAAACCAATGTTTGAAGTTAAGAACTAAATATAATCACCTAACAACAACATAGACCTGGGGGAAGACAGTTAAATGCATAGCGTCCAAGTCAAAGCACAGAGAGAAAAAAAGAATAAAAAATTTAGAAAAGGGCCGGGCTCATGCCTGTAATCCCAGAACTTTGGAAGGCTGCGGCAGGGAGATTATGAGGTCGAGAGATCGAGACCATCCTGGCCAACATGGTGAAAACCCATCTCTACTAAAAATACAAAATTAGCTGGGCGTGGTGGCACACACCTGTAGTCCCAGCTACTCGGGAGGCTGAGGCAGGACAATTGCTTGAACCCAGGAGGCGGAGGTTGCAGTGAGCCGAGATGACACCACTGCACTTCAACCTGGTGACAGAGCAAGATTCCATCTCAAAAAAAAAAAAATTTTTAGAAAAGAACAAACAGATGTGTGGGACACATTGCAAATGTCTAATATATATGTAATTCAAGGCCCAGAAGGAGAGGGAAAAGAACAAATGGGGCAAAAGTAACTTTGAAGAGATAATGGATGAACACTTTTCTAAATTGAGTAAAGATGTCCAAGAAATTCTGTGAACCACATACAGAATAAATACACACACACAAAGATACATAAAGGCAGGTCATCGTAAAACTGTTGAAGATCAGAGACAAAATCTTAAAAGCAGCCAAAAGAAAAAAGACAAATTACCTTCAAAAAAGCAAAATAAGTCTTAAAACTGACTTCTCCATTCCATCATTGACCATATTTAAATTGACTCACTTAAAATCAGGGATATATTTATGATTCTGCCTTTAGTTCTCATCACAACTCCAACTTACTGTCAACACAGTTGCTTTCTTTCAATGCTATCAACGCTTCCATATTATCAGCAGATTCTCCATAGTGAGGCCCGTACTCAGTGGGAGGCACTATGTATGATGGAAATAGCATGGCTCTGCCTCTAATGAGCTGTGTGACCTTCAGCAAGTTGGTTATCTTCTCTAAACCTCAGTGATGTTTCTCATCTGTAAAATGTAGACAGAATCCACCTGTTAGTGTTAGTGTGGCAATTATGTAAGAAATACTTTTAGCACAGGAGACATTATGATATAGGAGGCCTATAAAGACAGCCAATATCTTCTTTTTTGTTCTTTTCTAAAGACTTTTTTTTTAGATGGAGTTTGGTTCTTGTTGCCCAGGCTGGAGTGCAATGGTGCGGTCTCGGCTCACTGCAACCTCCACCTCCCATGTTCAAGTGATTCTCCTGCCTCAGCCTTCTGAGTAGCTCAGATTACAGGCATGAACCACCAAGCCCAGCTAATAATTTTTTTGTGTTTTTAGTAGATACAGGGTTTCACCATGTTGGCCAGGCTGGTCTCGAACTCTTGACCTCAGGTGATCCACCCACCTTGGCCTCCCAAAGTGCTGGGATTACAGGCATGAGCCATCATTCCCGGCCAGACTATTTTTAAGAGCAGTTTCAGATTCACATCAAAATTGAGGAGAAGGTAGAGAGATTTCCCATATATCCCCTGCCCCCACACATGCACAGCCTCCCAATATCTTCTTTTAAGAGGTAAAATTTTCAGCAGAGCAAGTAAACAGTTTACCAGATGCTTCACTTTCTGCAGAAAGAAAAGCAACTTTCTCCATCTGATGATGAAGAGTATGTGGTGATCATGATGACTCTAACTACCATTTATTGGAGCACTCACTATGTGCCAATTTACCTTTATTTACCCTAAACAGCAGCCCTATAAAACAAGAACTATTATCATTCCCACTCTACAACTGGGGAAACTGAGGCTTGAAGAATTTAAGCGACGGCTGGGCACAGTGGCTCACACCTGTAATCCCAGCACTTTGGGAGGCCGAGGCAGGCAGATCACGAGGTCAAGAGATTGAGACCATCCTGGCCAACATGGTGAAACCCGTTTCTACTAAAAATTTAAAAATTAGCTGGACGTGGTAGCACGCATTTGTAGTCCCAGCTACTCCGGAGGCTGAGGCAGGAGAAATGCCTGAACCCAGGAGGCAGAGGTTGCAGTGAGCCAAGATCGCGCCACTGCACTCCAGCCGGGCAACAGAGTGAGACTCTGTCTCAAAAAACAAAACAAGAAAGAAAGAAAGAAAAAAGTTAAGTGACATGCTTAGAGTGGCAGAGCCACGATCCAATCCAGTATGTACCTGACTTTGAAGTTTGTGCTTGGATTGTTAGATGACCCTCACCACTTGCCTATGCCAGGCTGGCCATGGTCCTGTAAGAAAGATCTGTGTTACACCCCACAGTGGCACCACTTTCATACCTCCTTCCATCAGCCTGACTCAGTTTACTCCATGGTTTCTTCACTCTGTGATCTTTGTACCTGCACATGAATGCCTCTGGATCCTCAAACTATGACATTTCCCTGATTTTGTCTTTTAATGTAGTTACCATTCCACTGTATTGAACTTTCCTTTCTTCTCCACTTTGCACTTGTCTTAATGACATCTCAGTCCTTTCCCACAAGTTTCCAGTCTCCTTTAGTAAGTAACACTGTTTCAGTTTAGTAATTAAGATTCAATCATGCCAATTTCTAAGCTTCACTCTAATCTCATTCAAAGCACTCTTTCCTTAGGGCAGGGAAGAGTTTCCAACAGGGGTCTAGACCAGAGTAGGGAGTTTCCTTCCCTATTGCTCTCTCTGCCCTCTTCTCTGCACTGAGGACTTTAGAGTTGGGATAGGAAAAAGAAAATGGAAAGCAGACTATCACTTTGTCTGACCATCTGTGGTGAGATCCTCTCCCCTATTTATGGGTCATCATTACAGCAGAATGGATAATAATAATCCTCAAAATGTGTAATACACCCAGAGGAGATGCAAGATGCTCCGTTTGGTGCTGTAAGAAAATATTAGAACTTCTACCTATAATTTTTCCAATTCAAATAAAATTTTAAAAGTCAGCTTTACTAATGTTTAATGTGCATATTGACATCAGAAACTTCCCTGAATCCATGTATCAGGTGATCACACACAAGGGCTAGAGGATTCTTGAGTAAGAGGGAGAGTTCCACAAAGCAAACGGCTTGCCAGCAGTACTCTACCACATGCCTTGACTTTTGCAATTTACCTGTGGAGGGTTGCTACAGTTTGAATGATAGCATCCCCTCCAAAATTCATGTTGAAACTTAATTCTCAATGCAACAATAGTAAGAGGCGTGGCCTTTGGGAAGTGATTCAGTCATGAGGCTCTCCCCTCCTGAATGGGATTAGCACTTTATGAAAGGGCTTGATGTTCAAGGGAGCAACTCTTTTGCTCTTCCGCCTTCCACCATGAGAGGACACAAAGTTCCTCACCTTCGGAGGATGCAACAAGGCACCATCTTGGAAATGCAGATCAGTCCTTTAACAGACACTGAACCTGCCCGTGCCTTGATCTAGGAGTCCCAGACTCCAGAAATGTGAACAAAGAAAAAGGTTAAATGTATTCATACATATTATCTAATTTTAGCTAAACCAATCCAAATATAATGTAAAAATGATTTGAGCAGACCTTTGAAAAGAACCCATGGAGGCCGGGTGTGGTGGCTCATGCCTATAATCCCAGCACTTTGGGAGGCTGAGGTGAGCTGATCACTTGAGGTCAGGAGTTTGAGACCAGCGTGGCTGACATGGCAAAACCTCGTCTCTACTAAAAATACAAAAAAAAAAAAAAAAAATTAGCCAGGCATTGTGGCACATGCTTGCAATCCCAGCTATTTGGGAGGCCGAGACAGGAGAATTGCTTGAACTAGGGAGGTGGAGGTTGCAGTGAGCCAAGATCGCACCACTGCTCTCCAGCCTGGGCAACAGAGTGAGACTCCATCTCAAAAAAAAAGAACCCATGGATTGAAATGAATGCTAATAATGTAAGCACAAACAAATGAGAAAATGGCAAAGCAAATGTTTCTCATTCTCCCAGTATAAGCACTTCTTCCATGCATGATCTGTACATGTACCCCAGAACCTAAAGTACAATAAAAAAAAGCACTTCTTCATCTCTATTTCCCAGTGAAGACTGAGACACTGTAATTAGATATGAAAAAGTCAGCTAAAAGTTTTTCTTCTTTTTTCTTTTCTGTGTGTGTGTGTGTGTGTGTGTGTGTGTGTGTGTGTGTGTGTGTGTGTGACAAAAGTCTTGCTCTGTTGCCCAGGCTGGAGTACAGTGGTACAGTAATAGCTGACTGCAACCTCCACCTCTCAGGTTCAAGCAATTATCTTGCCTCAGCCTCTTGAGTAGCTGGAATTACAGGTGAATGCCACCACGCCCAGCTAATATTTTTATTTTTAGTAGAAACGGGGTTTCACCATGTTGGCCAGGCTGGTCTCAAACTCCTGGCCTTAAGTGATCCTCTTGCCTCAGCCTCCCAAAGTGCTGGGATTACAGGCATGAGCCACTGTGACTGACCCAAAAGTCTTTCTAATTATCAAGAAGACTATTACAAATATCGATTTACATTCACATTTTAAGCCTAGTTTGCTTTACTATGCAGTCTCATTCTATACACTTCAATATAAATACTTGCAACATAAGCATCTCTCCTGATCCAATTCTGTTGCCTGCTCCCTTTGTTCTTTGACATAATATAAAGAGATGGAGGGGGCAGGCACCATGGCTCATTCCTGTAATTCCAGCACTTTGGGAGGTTGAGGTGGGAGGATTGCAACATGGCAAGACCATATCTCTACAAAAAAACAAAAAATTAACCAGGCATGGTGGCATGTGCCTGTGGTCTCAGATACTCAGAAGGCTGAGTGAGAGGATTGCTTGAACACAAAAGATTGAGGCTGCAGTAAGCTGTGTTTGCACCACTGTGTCACCCAGTATGGGTGACAGAAAGAGAACCTGTCTCAAAAAAAAAAAAATAAAATAAAAATAAAAAATAAAACCAATTTTAAGTGAATGGATTAAATATACTGAACAATCAGAATTGTCAGACTGAATAAAGATAAACTACATACAGCTTACAAAAGATACACCTTAAATATATGGTTGAAAGTAAAAGAATGGAGAAAGGTATATTCTGCAAGTACTAACCCCAAGAAAGCTGATACTGCTGTACTGTTAATAACATCAGATGAAACATGACTAGAGATAGAGAATAATATTTTGTGATGATGAAAGAATCAATCTACCAGGGAAATATAACACATTTTAAAGCTGCATACACCCATAACAGACATAAAGCAAAAATTAATGGAACTAAAAGGAGAAATAGACAAATCCATAACCATCATAGAAAGTTTAAACAAATGCTTTTTAGTAGATGATAGAAAAAACAAAATATCATTAAGAAGATAAAATATTTAAATAACAAACTTAATCATCTTCTCTCTCTCTCCCTCTCTCTCTCTCAAATTTATATATAAGTATATAAGTACATAAGTACGTATGTGCCACATGACAACATTTTGGTCAACAATGAACCATGTATATGACAGTGATCTCATGAGATTATAATGGAACTAACTGAAAAATTCCTATCGTCTATTGACAGCATAGCCATCATGACATCACAACACAGTTACTTTGTAAAAATAAATTTAGTGAGGCTGGGCGCAGTGGCTCACACCTGTAATCCCAGCACTTTGTGAAGGCTGAGGTGGGCAGATCACCTGAGGTCAGAAGTGCAAGACCAACCTTACCAACATGATGAAACCCCCTCTCTACTAAAAATACACGATTAGCTGGACATGGTGGCACACACCTGTAATCCCAGCTACTTGGGAGCCTGAGGCTGGAGGATTGCTTGAACCTAGGAGGCGGAGGTTGCACTGAGCTGAGAGGACACCACTGCACTCCAGCCTCGGCAAACTCCGTCTCAAAAAAATAAAATAAAATAAATTTAGTGTAGCCTCAGTGTGTAGTGTTTATAAGGTCTACATAGTGTACAGTAATGTCCTAGACCTCCACATTTACCCACCACTCACTCACTAACTCACCCAGAGTAACTTCCAATCCTGCAAACTTCATCCATGGTAAGTGACATAGATGTTGTATCATTTTTTATCTTTCAAACTGGCTTTTTTTTACTGTACCTTTTCTATGAGTATACAGATACTCACCATTGTGTTACAATTGCCTACAGTATTCAGTACAGTAAAATTATGTACAGATTTGCAGCGTAGGAGCAATAGTTTATACCCTATAGCCTAGGTGTATAGTAGAGTATACCATCTAGGTTTGTGTAAGTATACTCTATAATGTTCACACAATGACAAAATCACCTAACAGCACATGACTGTATAAGGAATGAGAGACCGAGAGGAGATTTGTTAATTTTGTTATACACACACACACACACACACACACACACACACACACACACACTACCCAACAACGGAATATGCATGATTTTCAAATGCAAATGTGACATTTACCAAAATTGACCATATACTAGGTCCCACAGCAAGTGTCAACAAATTTCAAAGGATTCAAATTATTCAGAGTATGTTCTCTCACCACAATAAAAGTAAGCCAGAAATTCATAACACAGAGATGACTAGGAAATTATTGGCTGGACACATTGGCTCCTGCATGTAATCCCAGCATTTTGCGAGGGTGAGGCAGGCAGATCACTTGAGCTCAGGAGTTCCAGACCAGCCTGGGCAACATGGCAAAACCCCATCTCTACCCAAAATACAAAAATTAGCTGGGTGTGGTGGTGCACACCTGTAGTGCCAGCTACTCGGGAGGCTGAGGTAGGAGGGTCACTTGAGCCCAGGAGGGAAACATTGCAGTGAGCAGAAATCACACCACTGCACTCCAGCCTGAGTGACAGTGTGAGACCTGTCTCAAACCAAAAAAAAAAAGAAAGAAGAAAGAAAGAAGGAAAAATTCTCAACTATGTGGAAAGTAACATATTTCTAAATAACGAATGGGTCAGACAGTAAATCACAATGGAAATTAGAGAACATTTAAACTGAATAATAATAAGCATACAACATTGCAACATTTCCAGAATCAAACACTTCAAAGGATATTTATAGCCTCAAATGCATACATTAGAAAACAAGAAAGGCTGAAAACCAGTAATCTAGTCTTCCATCTCAAGAAGATAGAAAAAGAATGGCAAATAGATATCAAAAAAGAAGAAAGAATGAAATAATAAAGATAAGAAAAATAATTAATTAACTAAAACTAACATGCAATAGAAAAAAATTGATATAGTCAAAATTGGTTTTCTGAAAGGATAATAAATTGTATATCCCTCTAGAAAGATTAATCAAAGATAAAGAGAGAAAAACACCAATCACTAATATAAGAATTAAAAATCCTACATCACTATAGGTCCTACAAACATGAGAAAATAATATCAGAATATAATGAACAAAAGTTAAGGCCAATAAACTTGACAATTTGTGTGAAATAATAAATAGCTCATGATCACAACTTGAAGCCAGGCATGGTGGTAAACACCTGTAGTCCCAGCTACTCAGGAGGCTGAGGAAGGACGATTGCTTGAGTACCGAAGTTTAAGTCCAACCTGGGCAGCATAGGAAGACCCCATCTAAAAAAAAAAAAAAAAGTGAGTTGGGCACAGTGGCTAACGTCTGTAATCCCAGCACTTTGGGAGACCGAGGTGGGCGGATCACGATGTCAAGAGATGGAGACCATCCTGGCCAACATGATGAAACCCCTTCTCCACTAAAAATACAAAAATTAGCTGGGTGTGGTGGCATGTACCTGTAATTCCAGCTACTAGGGAGGCTGAGGCAGGAGAATCTCTTGAACGTGGGTGGTGGAGGTTGTAGTGAGCCAAGATAGTGCCACAGCACTCCAACTTGGCAACAGAGCGAGACTCCATCTCAAACACAAACAGGCTGGGCAGAGTGGCTCGTGCCTGTAATCCCAATACTTTGGGAGGCCAAGGCGGGTGGATCACAAGGCCAGGAGTTCAAGACCAGCCTGGCCAACATGGTGAAACTCCATCTCTATTAAAAATACAAAACTTTGCTGGGCATGGTGGTGCATGCCTGTAATCCCAGCTACTGAGGAGGCTGAGGTAGGAGAATTGCTTGAACTGGGATCTGGGAGGTGGAGGTTGCAGTGAGCCAAGATGGTGCCACTGCACTGCAGCCTGGGCTTCAGAGCAGGACTCCATCTCAAAAAAAAAAAAAAAAAAAAGTACCCAACTTACCACAAGTGACTGCTATAGTCTGAATGTGTCTCCCAAAATTCATATGTTGAAACAATTGCCAATGTAATAGTATTAAGAGGTTGGGCCTTTAGGACATGATTAACACATGAGGGCAGAGACCTTATAAATGAGATTAAGGATTGTATAAAAGAGGCTTCAGAGAGCTCTCTAGCCCTTTCATCTCTTCCACCATATGAGGACACAGCAACAAGATCTAGCTGTCTTGGAAACAGACAGCAAGCCTTCACCAGACAACAAATCTGCTCTAATATGGTGATGCTTGTGAAAATAAATAAATAAAAATGAAAAATGAAAAAACAAAAAAATAAAAAAATCTGCTGGTGACTTAATCTTGAACTTCTCCTTTCAGAACTGTGAAAAATAAGTTTCTGTTGTTTATAAATTATACAGTCTAAGGTATTTTGTCATAGCAGCAGGAATGAACTAAGATATTGACACAAGAAAACATAGGAAATCTAGTTACCCATTACAGAAATTGAACCACCTTATTAAGCAACTTCCCAAAGAAAACCCCAGAACCTGGATGGCTGTACAAGTGAATGCTCTTAGAAATCTAAGGAAAAAAAAGAAAGTTAATCTTCACAAACACTTTCAGAGAATAGAAAAATTGAACACATATGAATTATTTTTATGAGGCCAAAATGACATTTTCCTCAAAACCTGACAAGGATTATAACAAAAGGAAATTATGGAAAATTATTGCATGAGCATAGATTCAAAATCCCTAAATACAATATTAATAAAGAAACCAAGAGCTACCTACAAAGAACAATACATCAGAAATATGATGAGTTTATTCTGGGAATGTAAAAGTTAACATTTTAAAATTAATATTTACAGTATAAACAGAAAAAGGAATAAATCTTATGACCGTCTTGATAGATGCTAAACAAATTTTAAATACAACATTCATTCATGATTAGAAAAAATACTCATAGCAAATTAGTAATAGAAAGGAATGCTGTTAGTTTTCTAAAGTATAGCTACAAAAAATCAACATTTGACATCACTTAAGGATTAATTATTATTTATTTTTAAAATTTATTTAACTGATATTTTAAGTTTGGGAGTACATGTGAAGGTTTGTTACTCAGGTAAATGTGTGTCACAGAGGCTTGTTGTACATACTATTTAATCACCCAGGTATTAAGCCCAGTACCCAATAGTTATCTTTACTGCTATCTCCCTCCTTCCACCTTCCCCACTCAAGTAGAATCCAATGTCTGTTGTTTCCTTCTTTGTGTTCATAAGTTCTTATCATTTAGTTCCCACTTTAAGTGAGAACATGTAGTATTTGGTTTTCTGTTCCTGTATTAGTTTGCTAAGAATAATGGCCTCCAGCTTCATCCATGTTCCTGAAAAATACATTATCTCATTTTTTTTTATGGCTGCATAGTATTCTATGGTTTGTATGTACCACACTTTCTTTAATGATGAATTATTCAAACATTGTTTCCTGAGATCTGGAACGGAAAAGTGTTATGACCACTTCTTCTCAGCATTAAATTTGGTGTCCTAGCCAGTGCAATAAGACAGGAAAAAGCAATAAATAAAGAGTACATGATAGGAAAGAAATAAAACTAGTATTTGTAGACAACATGATTGTGCACAAAGAAAATCCAGAAGAATCTACAGAAACGCTATTAAAATTAATGAGCAAATTTAGCAAGGCAGCTAGATAGGTTTATCTTTTTAAAACAGATCAAGTATACTTCTATACGTCAACATTAAATAAATATAAAATGAATAATTTTTTGAAGATGGAGTCGCACTCTATTGCCCAGGCTGGAGTGCAGTGGTACAATCTCGACTCACTGCCACCTCCACCTTCCAGGTTCAAGCAATTCCCTCTGCCTCAGCCTCCTGAGTAGCTCGGATTACAGGCACCCACCAGCATGCCAAGCTAATTTTTGTATTTTTAGTAGAGATGGAGTTTTGCCATATTGCCCAAGCTGGTCTTAAACTCCTGACCTCAGGTGATCCACCTGCCTCAGCCTCCCAAAATGCTGGGATTACAGGCATGAGCCACCACATCAAGCAGAAATTTTTAAGGTATCATTTACAATGTTATCAAATAATTAGGGGAAACATGTAACAAAGGATATCCAAGAGCTTTATACTAAAAACTACAAAATACTGAGAAAATTCATTAAAATTTCACTTTAAAAGTATTTTGTTTTTTAATTTTGTTTTTCCATAAGTTGTTGGGGTATGGGTGGTATTTGGTTACGTGAGTAAGTTCTTTAGTGGAGATTTGTGGGAATTTGGTGCACCCATCACCCGAGCAGTATACACTGCACCATATTTGCTGTCTTTTGTCCCTCATCCCACTCCCACTCTTCCCAGTCCCAAAGTCCATTGTATCATTCTTATGCCTTTGCATCCTCATAGCTTAGGTCCCATATATCAGTGAGAATATACAATATTTGGTTTTCCATTATTGAGTTACTTCACTTAGAATAATAGTCTCTAATCTCATCCAGGTCATAGCAAATGCTGTTAATTAATTCCTTTTTATGGCTGAGTAGTATTCCATCATATATATACCAGAGTTTCTTTATCCACTCATTGATTGATGGGCATTTGAGTTGGTTCCATGATTTTGCTATTGTGAATTGTGCTGCTATAAACATGCACGTACAAGTATCTTTTTCAAATAATGACTTTAAAAATAGAGGGATATACCATGTTGATGGAGTATAAGAATCAATAAAATGAAGATGTCAATTCTTCCCAAATTGGTCTATAAATTCCATGCAATGGCAATCAAAATCTCAACAGGTTGTTTTCATTCCATTAAGAAACTGACACATTGATTCTAATATTTATGTGGAAATGCAAATAGCCAAATAGCCAAGATGATCTTGAAGAACAATGATGAAGGACTTATACTGTAACACATCAAGACCTATTGTAAACCTGTAGTAATTAAAGCAGTCTGGTATTTGCACACAAAAATACAAATAGATTATTGGAACAGAAAATAGCCAGAAACACATTCACATATATATAGCCGTCTGATTGATGATAAAGGTGATAATAAATAAAATAGGGCAAAAAGATCTTTTTAGTAAATGGTGTTAAACATATTGGATATTCCTATATACATTAATTAATAAATCTTGATCTCTTACTTCACACTATACATATACACACATAGATGCAAAACATATAAGTTTTAGATGTATTGTGGATCTAAACGAGAATGGTAAATCGATAAAACTTCTATAAGAAAGCAAAGGAAGGTATTTTTATAACCTTAGCAAAAGCAATGATTTATTTAAATGGACCAAAAGAAAAATTAAATAAAAGGATCAAAAAGCAGTAACCAGCCAGTCACAGTGGCTCATGCCTCTAATCTCAGCACTTTGGGAAGCCAAGGTGAGTGGATCACCTGAAGTCAGGAGTTTGAGACCAGCGTGGCCAACATGGTGAAACCCTATCTCTACGTAAAATACAAAAATTAGCCGTGTATAGTGGTGGACACCTGTAATCCCAGCTATTCATGACGCTGAGGCAGGAGAATTGCTTGAACCTGGGAGGCAGAGGTTGCAGCAAGCCGAGATTACATCACTGCACTCCAGCCTGGGAGACATAGGGAGACTCCATCGAAACACACACACACACACACACACACACACACACACACACACGCACACGCACACACACACACACACACACACACAAAAAGGCACTAACCATAAGAGAAAAGCTGATAAACTGGACTACATTAAATTCAATACATTCTTTTTATTACGCGACACTATTAAGATAATAAAATGCAAGGCACAGAGTGGGAAACTGGATTTGTAAATTAGGTAGCTGACAAAGGGCTTACTTGTATCCAAAACATATAAGGAATTTCTGTAAATTGGCTGGGTGAGGTGGATCATGCCTGTAATTCCAACACTTTGGCAGCCTGGGGCAGGAAGATTGTTTTGAGGCCAGAGGTTCAAGACTAGCTTGGGCAACATACTGAGATCCTATCTCTACCAAAAAAATGTGAAAAATTAACTGGGCATGGTGACATGTACCTATAGTCCCAGCTACTTGAAAGGCAGGAGGATCCTCTGAGCACAGTTTGAGGCTGCAGTGAACTGTGATCACACCACTGCACTCCAGCCTTGATGACAGAGTAAGAACCTGTCTCCAAAATAAATAAATAAATAAATAAATAAAAATTTTTAAAAAGAATTCCTGCAGATAATTAAGAATAGGGCAGAAAATCATGTAGAAAAATGGGCAAACGACCTGAATAGGCATTTCCCTTTTAGCACTGCTTTAACTACATTCTGCAGAGTTTGATATGTTGTATTTTCATTTTAATTTATTCAAAATAATTTCAAATTTCTTCCAAATTTCCACTTTGATTCATAGATTGTATAGAATTCTGCTGCTGGATTTTTAAGAGCTTGAAGAGTTTTTTTGTTTTTGTTTGTATCTTTCCGGAATTGATTTCTACTTTAGTTCTTTATTACAGTCAAAGAAAATCTCAATTCTACCAAATGTGTTTTGTTTTATGACTCAGGCTTTCAGACTTGCTTTACAAGAAATACTAAAGGAAGTTCTTCAGGCTGAATGTAAGTGACTCCAGATGGTAATTTGAATCTTTGTGAAAAAACAAAAAGCACCAATAAAGGTAATTTTATAAATATGTAGTTATAAGAGACAGTATCAATTCATATTTCATCTCCTTTCTTCTCTTAATTTAAACCCATTTTATTAAACAAAATGTGTATAATTATATTGTTGTACCTATAACATAAAAATGGCATATATTTGACAATAAGAGCACAATGGAAATGGGTGGGAACAAGTTGTATTGGAGTAAAAAAACGATGCTAAGTAGTAACTGAAATCCACAGGTTCAAATGGTGAGAACCAGAAATGGTAAATAAGAAAGTAAACTCCTTACAAATATACCTGTTTTCTTTTCTCAGCTTCATTAGTAGACATAAAATTGTATTTTTTTTTTTTTTTTTTTTGAGATGGAGTCTTGCTCTGTCACCCAGGCTGGAATGCAGTGGCACAATCTCAGCTCACTACAACCTCTGTCTCCTGGGTTCAAGAGATTCGCCTGCCTCAGCCTCCTGGGTAACTGGGATTACAGGTGTGTGCCACCACACCCAGCTAATTTTTGTATTTTTAGTAGAAACGGGGTTGCCATATTGGCCAGGCTGGTCTCAAACTCCTGACCTCAGATGATTCGCCTGCCTCGGCCTCTCAAAGTGCTAGGATTACAGGCATGAGCCACTGTGCCTGGCCAAAATTATATATTCTAACAACTATAACAATATATGTTTGGGTTTGGAACACACATAGATGTAATATGTATAACAACAGCAAAAAGGGGGAAGAGAGAAGAGAGCTATATAGGAGTAATGCTTATTATATATGTCACTGGAATCAAGCCAGTATAAATGTGAAGTAAATTCTGCTAAATTGAGATGTACACAAGAAGCCCTAGAGCAACCACTTAAACTCAAAAAGTACAGTGAAGAGGATCATCAAAGGAATGAAATCATCACACTAGAAAGTATTCATTTTTTGCAAAAGAAAGCAATAAAGAAGGAACACAGGAACATAAAAGACATGAGAAGTATAGAAAACAAAAAGTGAAATCGTAATGTAAATCCAACTATATCAATAATAAAATTTAAAATAGTTGGATTAAACAATCCATTCAAAAGGCAGAGAATGTCAGACTGGACAAAATAAAACAAGATCCAACTATACGCTGTCTACTGGAGGAGACACATTTTAGATTCAAAGATACAAATAGGTTAAAAGTCAAAGGATGAACAGAGATATATCATGCAAACAGCAACTTTAAGAAAGCTGGAGTGGGTATACTAATATCAGACAAAATAAATACTAAGACAAAAATCATTACTAGGGACAAAGAAGGATATTTGTATAAATAAAAGAGTTGACCCACCAAAAATGTACACCAAGTATAAACCTACATGCACCTACAACAGAGCCCTAAAATAATGTAAGAAGTAAAAACAAGGAGTAAAGGGAGAAATTAAATAAATCAACAGTAATAATTGGAGACTTCAGTACCCCCCTTTCAATAATGGATAGTGGGCCGGGCACAGTGGCGTGGTGGCTCACTGCTGATAATCCCAGCATTTTGGGAGGCCAAGGTGGGTGGATCACTTGAGGTCAGGGTTTCAAGACCAGCCTCGCCAACGTGGTGATACCCTGTCTCTTATTAAAAATATAAAAAGTAGCTAGATGTTGTGGCACACACTTGTAGGCCCAGATACTCAGGGGGCTGAGGCATGAGAATCCCCTGAACGCAGGAGGTGAAGGTTGAAGTGAGCTGAGATTGTGCCACTGCACTCCTGCCTGGGTGACAGAACAAGACTCCATCTCAAAAAATAATAATGATAATAATGGATAGAAAAATTAGACAAAAGATCAAAAGAAAATAAAAGTCTTGAAAAACACTATAAACCACCTAGAGCTAACAGATGTATATGGAGAGAACACACCAACAACAAAAGCACACACATTTTTTTCAAGTGCACATGGAACATTTTCCAGGACAGACCATATGTTAGGCAATAAAACAAGCCTTAATACACTTTAAAATATTAAAACCACACAAAGTATGTTTTCTGATCAATATGGAGTAAAATTAGTAGACATTAACAACATAAAGAAATTGGAGGTGGGCACGGTGGCTCACGCCTGTAATCCCAGCTCTTTGGGAGGCCGAGGTGGGCGGATCATGAGGTCAAGAGATCAAGACCATCCTGGCCAACATGGTGAAACCCCGTCTCTACTAAAAATACAAAAATTAGCCGGGTGTGGTGGCACATGCCTGTAGTCCCAGCTACTCGGGGGGCTGAAGTGGAAGAATCGCTTGAACCCAGGAGGTGGAGGTTGCAGTGAGCCAACATTGTGCCACTGCACTCCAGCCTGGTGACAGAGCAAGACTTTGTCTCAAAAAAAAAAAAAAAAGAAATTGGGAAATTCATAAATTTGTGGGAATTAAACCACACGTTTCTAAATAAACAATGAACCAAAAAAGAAATCACAAAGAAAATTACAAAATACTTTGAGGTAAATGAAAATGTAGACACAACATATTGAAATTTATGGAATGCAAGTAACATATTATTTGTAGCTATAACCACCTACATTAAAAAAGAAGATTCAGATCAATAGCCTAATCATCCACTGTAAGAAACTAGAAAAGAAGAGCAAACTAAACTCAAAGCAAGTAGAAGAAAATAATAATAATGATTAGGATGGAAATGAATGAAATAGAGAATAGAAAAAGAATAGAGAAAATCAATGAAACAAAAAATCAGTTCTTTGAAAAGAGTAAGAATATTGAAAAACATTTATCTAGACTGGCCAAGGGGAAAAAAAGAGAGAGAGAAGTAAATTCACTAAAAACAAGAATGAAAGAGAGGACATTACTACCAATTTTCCAATATAAAAAGGAGTATAAGGGAGTACTATGAACAACTGTATGCCAACAAATTAGATAACTTCAGTGAAATGGACAAATTGCTAAGAAGACACAAGCTATAACTGATGTAAGAGAAAATCTGAATAGACCTATAATTAGTAAAGAGATTAAATTAGCAATATTAAAAGTAATCACAAAAAAGAAGCTGCACTGGTGAATTCTACCACATATTTAAATAGCAATCCTTCCAAATTCTTCCAAAAAATAAAAGAGGAGAGAATACTTCCTAACTGATTTTATGAGGCCAGTATTACTCTGACACCAAAACCAGACAAAGTCATAGCAAGCAAAGAAACTAAAAACCAAAAATTCCTTATGAAAATAGAAACAAAAATCAACAAAATACTAGCAAACTGAATCCAGCAATGTTTAAAAAGAATTATACACCATGAACAAGTGGGATTCATCCCAGGATTACAAGACTGTCTTAACACCCAAAAAATCAATTAATGTAATACACCATATCAACAGAATAAAGGACAAAACCCACATGATCATCTCAATAGACGTAGACAAAGTATTTGACAAAATTCACTACCTCAGTGATAAAAGAATTAAACAAACTAAGAATTAAAGAAACTTTCTCAACCTCATAAAGGACAACTGTGAAAAACCCGTAGCTATTACAACGTGACTCTTAATGGTGAAAGATCAAAAACTTTCCACCTAAGATGAGGAACAAAACATTCTTGTCTCATCTCAACACTTTTATTCAACATTATATTAGACGTTCTAGGGAGAGCTTTGACAAAGGAGAAAAAAGCATCCGGGATTGGAAATGAAGAAGTAAACCTGTCTCTATTTGCAGATAACATAATCTAGTATATAGAAAATCCTAAGGAATACACTAAAAATGTGCAAGAATTTTTAAGTAAGTTCAATGAGGTTGGAGATACAAGACCAATGCAAAACTCAATAAGATTTCTATATACTAGTCATGAAAAAATTGAAAATGAAAATTTTAAAATTATTGAGTTTACAATAGCATCAAGAAGAATAAAATACACAGTAATAAATTTAACAAAAGAAGAGCAGACTTGTACACTGAAAACTACAAAATAGTGTTGAATGAAATTAAGGCCAGATGCAGCGGTTCACACGTGTGATCTTAGCACTTTGAAAGGCCCAGGTGGGAGGATCACTTAAGCTCAGAAGTTTGAAACCAGCCTGGGCAACACAGTGAGACCTCATCTCTATAAATAATTTTAGACTGGGTGCAGTGGCTCACACCTGTCATCCCAGCACTTTGGGAGGCTGAGACGGGTGGATCACTTGAGGTCAGGCTTCGAGACCAGCCTGACCAACATGGTGAAATCCCGTCTCTACTAAAAATACAAAAATTACCTGGGCGTGGTGGTACGCGCCTATAATCTCAGCTACTCAGGTGGCTGAGGCAGGAGAACCACTTGGACCTAGGAGGCAGTGGTTGCAGTGAGCCAAGATCGCGCCATGGCACTCCAGCCTGGGTGACAGAGCAACACTCTGTCTCAAAAAAAAAAAAAAAAAAAAAAATTGTAAAATTAGCTGAGTGTAGTGACATGTACTTGTTTTACTACATTCCAGACTGGGTGACAGAGTGAGACCCTGTCTCAAAAAACAACAACAACAACAAAAAAGAAATTAAAGACTTTTAAAAATGAAAAAGCATGCCATCATGGATTAGAAGACTTGTTAAGATGGCAATACTCCCCAAATTGATCTACAGATTCAATGCCATCGTTTATAAAAATCCCAGCTGGCTTTGTTGCAGATTTTGATAAGCTGATCCTAAAATCCATCTGTAAATTCAAAGGACCCAGAATAGCCAAAACAATCTTGAAAAAGAACAAAGTTGGAGGATTAATACTTTCTTATTTCAAAACTAATCACACAACTATAGTAAAGAAGATAGTGTGGTACTGGCATGAGGCTAAAGATATCAATCAGTAGAATAGTATTGAGACTCCAGAAATAAACTCTCACAATTATGGTCAACTGATTTCAACAAGGGTGCCAAGACAATTTAACAGAGGAAAGAATGGTGATTTCAACAAATGGTGCAAGGAAAGCTCGATATCCGCATGCAAAAGAATCAAACTGAACCCCTACCTTGCAGTATATACAAAAATTAACACAAATTTATCAAAGGTTTAAATGTAAAAGCTAAAATATCCTCTTAAAAGTATTCGAGCATGGAATACATATATTTTATTAGGAAAAAAACATCAGGTTTTTAGACTGGTAGGATTAGTTCCCAGCTCTTGAAAAATATTCATTCGCTTTGTAATGTCAGGTTGCCTTTGATAGACCAGCTGTTTGTCAATCAGGTTCTCGGCATCTATGAATTAATCATATAGGTTCATCCATGTCTACAATGTCAGTCATTTTTAAACACTGAAAACCACATTAGATGCAATTGTAACTTAACCCTCTTTTTATTAGAGAAAATGTCTGTAAGGTACAGAAATAACTTAAAATTGTGAAATCAAAATTGAATTCCAAATAAGTTAGCATTTTAGTAAAAATGAGTTTTATTTAATTTGACTCTCCTTTTTTGGTGACATTTTATTTGGCGTTCTAAAGCTGTCTGATTTCCAAAATTTACATTTGTACTGTCTGCTGAATATGCAAATAGATGAGCAAAGTTTAGTTTGTTTTTAGACAAGATAACAACAATCTTTTTTATTTTATGTTTTCTGCAGTTTCATTTTGATCATCACAGAAATCACGAAGGTGATTTGAAACTCTATTTTCAAATCAAAGTACCTAAAAGGTAGGGGAAACAGTTATTTGACAAGTCGCTTGATATACTACTATACAAAGCATGACTTCTGGTAAAATCTGACAGAATCAGAGCTACACTGTATGAGGCAAACACATCTCATACCCAAATTTCCTCTTTTGTTCACGTTGTAACCTCTTAAACAGGAAACGTAACTTCAGTCAGTTTCATGTATGAATGATACAATGATACATGTTTGCACATGTGGCATATTTAGGCTAAATTAGTGACTGTCAATTTCGAATTAACATTGGTGTCTTTGGGGAAGATCAAAAGCTTTTCATTGGTTATTTTTATAGAATTTATCTGTCTCACCCTGGACTTGTAAGATTTAGTTTCCATATGTACTTTCATATCCTTGTCTCTGCCATGCGTAGTCCCAACTTATTTTCTGCTTATTGCCCAGTATGCTCTGTTTTGGTTGTTTACCTCCCTAATGCAAGTTGTGTGTTTCTTTCCATCTATTATTAAAACAACATGGTCACTTAGCCTTCTGTTTGGTAATTTCTGGGTTAAGCTGGGGTTAGTATTGTAATCATTCTCTTTTTATCTGAACACTTAGAACATGTGGTTATAATATTTATAATGTTAAAAATCTAAGTAGCCCTATCTCCCTACAAATCACCGTGGTAATCCACAAAGTCAAAGATACAATGTTAACTGTTCATGATTGCAATGCCCAGAAATTGCACACTTAAGTTACATCCCTTGGAGTGATGCAACAGTGAATAATCCATTATTGTGAACTACAAATCATGGTTGCCATCGTGAGTGGTCAGCGTTAAAAACAAGGACAGGGCCGGGTACAGTGGCTTATGCCTATCATCCCAGCACTTTAGGAGGCTGAGGCAGGCGAATCACCTGAAGTCAGGAGTTCGAGACCAGCCTAGTCAACATGGTGATACCCCCATCTCTAGTAAAAATACAAAAATTAGCTAGGTGTGGTAGGTCATGTGAGTAATCCCAGCTACTCTGGAGGCTGAGGCAGAAGAATCACTTGAACCTGGGAGGCAGAGGTTGCAGTGAGCCAAGATCAAGCCATTGCACTCCAGCCTGGGTGACAGAGCGAGACTCTGTCTCAAAACAAAATGAAAAATAAAAAATAACAGTGACAGTGGCTATGGATATCTATGCCATATCCACCAGACACTAAAAACAATGTTGCTTTCAACTCTTATTTTGGGAGACAGGGTATGGGTTTGGTACCTTTGCCCTAAAACTTGAGCAACCATTGCTGAAAAATGAGAGTTTTTTGCATCCTGGGGAGGGCTTTCCTGGAATACAGGGTTTTTAGCACTAAAACTGGGATAGTACCAAGGAAATCAGGATGGGTCACTCTATTATGCCTCTGGTAGCTTTCCAGGGCACCAAAAAATTGTTTTTGACATTTTTGTCCAGCTTTATAGTAGCTGCTTTGGAGATATGTTAACTTCCTTAATTCATCATGCTGGAAGTATATATTATTTTTAGTGTGTCTCTGTCTCACTAAAATGTAAACCTGATAAAAATAGAGATTTTTGTCTATTTTGTTCACTGGTGTATTCCATGTACTTGATACATAGTAGGCACTCAATATTTTTTGATGAATAAATGAATTAATAACATGTGAAGGAATGTGGAGAATAGATTGGAGGAGAGAATAATTAAACTGGATAGACTAGTTAGTAAACTAGTAGAGAGGTCCAGATAAGAGACGGTAGAGATGCTGGAGACAATGAAAAGTAGACTGACTCAAGGGATAGTTAAGAAGCAAAATTGCAGGCCGGGCACAGTGGCACATCCTGTAATCCCAGCACTTTGGAAGGCTGAGGCAGGCAGATCACCTGAGGCCAGGAGATTAGACCAACCTGGCCAGAATGCTGAAACCCCATCTCTACTAAAAATACAAAAAAAAAAAAAAAAAAAAAAAAAAAATTTAGCACGGGGGGGTGGCGGGGGCAGATAACCCCCGGCAGCCCCGGCCCCCCCCCTGCCGGTGCTGCGCCGGCCGCAGCCCCCGGCGGCGCGGGGGTGATCGGCCCCTGCCACCCCGCCTGGCTAATTTTTTTTTTTTTTTTTTTTTTTTTTTTGTATTTTTAGTAGAGAT
>CAUYQU010076353.1:0-42245 GCA_963574635.1 Cheracebus regulus
TGGCGACCCGTGTGGCTCCTTCGCCGGGAATCTCCCAGTCTGTGGGCATCAAAAATTCGTCTGCAATTGCGGCATCCACTTGCTCTCTGCGCTTTCACTGGGAGCTACAATCCTGAGCTGCTGCTACGTGGCCATCTTGGATTTCTCTCCGCCCGGTGATGAAGTTTTTCTGTTTCTTAGTTTTCCTTTGGCGGACGCCCCTTCCCCACAGAGCCGGACCTTCCTGGGTTCGCTGTGCTTGCTGTGAAACTCTCAGTCCTCGGCGCTTCCAATTGCTGTTTTCCTTGTGGGGATGGGACCAGCTGAGCCCGTCCGTCCAGTATACTCCGCACCGGGAAGCGCCGCACTGGGGCACCAGCAAAACAGCCGTGCTGGCCAAAAGAGTCACACTGGCGACCCGTGTGGCCCCTCTTCTGGGAATCTCCCAGTCTGTGGGCAACAAAAATTCGTCGGAAAGTGCGGCGTCCACTCGTTCTCTGCGCTTTCACTGGGAGCTACATTCCTGAGCTGTTGCTAATCGGCCATCTTGGATCTCTCCTCAGTACCTTTTTTTTTTTTTTTTTTGAGACGGAGTCTCACTCTGTTGTGCAGCCTGGAGTGCAGTGGCATGATCTCAGCTCACTGCAACCTCCACCTCCCAGGTTCAAGTTATTCTCCTGCCTCAGCCTCCCGAGTAGCTGGGACTACAGGCGTGAGCTACCACGCCTGCCTAATTGTTGTATTTTTAGTAGAGATGAGGTTTCACCATGTTGGCCAGGCTAGTCTGGAACTCCTGACCTCAACTGATCTGCTCCCCCTTGGCCTCCCAAAGTGCTGGAATTACAGGCATGAGCCACCATGGCCAGCCACTATATTCTTATATTTTAAATCTGTCTCTGATAAGCAGCATGTAGTTGTTTCTCCGTTCTGTCTAAGATCCTCTGTCTTTTAGCTGGAATATTTAATCCTTTTGTATTTCGTGTAATACTAATATATTTGTGTTTAAGTCTTTCACGTTACTATTTGTTTTCTATTTGTTCTATATGCTTTTCCTTCCTTTTCCTTTCTTAATACTAATTATATTTTGTTATTTTATTTTTCCTCTAATGAATAGTTGTACATACTTTTGCTGGTTACCCTAGGAATTATAATATGAACCCTTCATCTAGTAAAGTCAAATATGAATGAGTATTTCCACTACTTTCATAACAACGTAAAGACACATTTAAATGCTTCTTTGCTTCTTGCCTTTTCTTCTGTTGCTATCGTGTCATACGTGTGTGTGTGCGTGTGTGTGTTGTATGTATACTCTTTCCTTTTTTTTTTTTTTTGAGACAGGGTCTTGCTCTGTCACCTGGGCTGGAGTGCAGTAGCACTCACTGCAGCGTCAACCTCCTGGGCTCAAGCTTTGAGCCCCTGACCTCCCACCTCAGCTTCCTGAGTAGCTGGGACTACAGTGTGTGCCACAACACTTGGCTATTTTATTTTGATTTTGAGTTTTTGTAGAGATGGGGTCTCACTATATTGCCCAGGCTGGCCTTGAACTCCTGGCCTCCAGTGATCCTACAACCTTGGGTTCCCAAAGGGCTGAGATTACAGTTGTGAGCTACCACACCCAGTCTGTGTTATACTTTAAATCAGCTTTATGGAGGTATAATTTATATGCAATAAATTACACCCAGTTTAAGTGTCTAGTTTGATGACTTTACAACTATATCAATGTAGTCGCCAGTCAATCATGACACAGAATATTTCAATCACCACAAAGAATTCCCATGTTCCTTTGTGGTGAGTCACCCCACCAATGGGGCAGACAGGGGACCTGGGGGCTCTGGAGGTGGGGGTGGGTTCTTCACGTCACTGACATGTTCCTTTGTAGTGGGTCACCACACCAATGGAGCAGACAAGGGACCTGGGGGCTCTGGAGGCGGGGGTGGGTTTTTCACATCACTGAACACTGAAACTCCTTGAATGGACAGAAGTGAGTAGGGCTTAGGTTATGGGACTAACTGCTAGAGGTTATGTTATTATGCACATTTAAATTTAGAAATGTTATCTCTTCCTGGTAAGTGACCTTTTAGTCATTCTGAAATGTTCTTATCTTTAGTAAAGTCTAAATTTACTTTAGACCTGCTAGAGGGTGCCCAAGGAAGCATCAAAGCCCAGGACTTACTCCAACAGGCAGGGGCCACACCGGGAACCGTCCTTTCTCCAAGGCCACACCCACATGGGGAAATTTATTCACAGGGGAGATGGGAGAACCCTGGACAGTCAAAAGGCAGAAAAAAACCAAATGATGCTCAAACTGAACTCATCCCGTGTCTTTCCAGATCTCTTCCCACGACTCCCTCCTGCAGGATTCTCTTTCTCAGGAATGGTGGCACCAGAAATGTGAGTATCATCCTGGATTCCCCACCTGCCCCTCGTCCATCCACTGCCACATTAGTCCACTCTCTTAAATTCATCCCGAATCCATCCTCTCCACCCAGCCATCCATCACCAAGTTCAACTCACACCAATGGGGACAGCCTCCACTTGACCATTGCAAACAGCCTTCTGAGGCATCTCCCACATCCCCTTACATTTCCCTACTCAGAGGATGGGTAACTACATGCATGTGGTTCAAAATTCAAAGGACACAAAAAGGCACTCAGTGAAAAGTCTCCCTCCTACTCCTTTCCTTTAGACACTGAGATCACCTTTTCTCTGGAGGTGATTAATGTCATCAGTTTCTTGTTTATCTCTCTGGAGACAATCTACAGTGTCATAAGTGAAATTATATGTATATTCTCTATCCCCTTTTAAAAACTGCTGGGTGCGGTGGCTCATACCTGTAATCCTAGCACTTTGGGAAACCATTGCGGGCAGATTGCCTGAGCTCAGGAGTTTGAGACCAGCCTGGGCAACATGGTGAAACCCCGTCTCTACTAAAATTTAAAAAAAAAATTAGCCGGGCCTGGCAGTGTGCACCTGTAGTCCCAGCTACTCAGAAGGCTGAGGCAAGAGAATTGCTTGAACCTGGGAGGCAGAGGTTGCAGTGAGCCGAGATCTCACCACTGCATTCCAGTCTGGGCGACAGAGTGAGACTCTGTTTCAAAAAAAAAAAAAAAAATGAAAGCAAACAACTCATTCACAAATGGGTTTTATTTTTCAACTTCCCCTGTAGTAAATAGTTGCACATGCTTTTACTGGGTTCCCCAGAGATTATAATACAACTCCTTCATCTGTTACCACCAACGATCCATTCCTTGACCACCAATGGTGCCTTGCTATACATTCTCTTCCTACCTTCCTTTTTTCACTTGGCAATATATCATGGAGATTACTCTCCATCAATTCAGAGAGCACTTCCTCATTTCTTTGAACAGATGGACTGTATTCCCCTGTGTGGCTGGACCATGATTTATGTAACCAGCCTTCTTTGATGGGGTACTCAGGTTGTTTCCAACCTTTCCCATAAACAAACACTTGCAGTGAATCACTGTAGTGTGTACACATGGGCTGGGTGTCTGTACGGCATTGCCGGGCCAAAGGGTGTGTGCTTCTGTGATTTAGTCAGACATTACAACGTTGTTCCTCATTGGAGCCACAATTTCTGTCTCTCCCACCAGGAGACCTGCCTGTGTCAGGGCCACAGGGGCCTGGGAGGACTCAAACCATCCTCCAGCAGTGACACTCCTTGGTTCCCTAGACCCGTGAGCTGTTCCACCTTGAGGGGCTGCCTGGCTCACCTTTGCAGCCCTGCCCCTCAGTTTTAGGCTTCCATTCACCTTGCAGGGATTCTGACTTCCCTGGCTGCCAGGACACCAGGGATGCTTCTCCCCTGAAAATGCAAATCTGGTCACATTGCCCTGGGACAGAAACCCAAAGCTCTAGCAGAGACTGTGGGGGTGGGTCCTATCACCCCCACCCCTGTCATCTCCCCACCACTCCCACTTTGCCCCTACTCCCAGATTCCTGCGATGCCAGGGTGTCCCCAGGACCTCCATGCCTTGCCTTCCTGCTCCCCTTTTGGCTCTGGGTGACCTCCAGGAAGGAGTTTCTGCCCCTACTTGAAGAGGCCCCTCTGTGCATCACACCTGCTGCCCCCATCACTGAGGCGGGGTGGGGGTGTCTCTTTGGGCCCCGCTTCCCCAGTGCCAAATCCATGCTGCTGAGTGCGCAAACCCATAAATGGAGGAGAAAACTGAGGACCAAGCCGGGGAGTCCCGGGCACGCCCGCAGCCCCCTACCCAGCAAAGCACAGACACCAGGGGCATCATCCCTCCCCTCACCAGCGGTGGTGTCCCCCACCCCTAGGTCTGGGGAGAACCATTAAATCATACAGGAGTTTTGGCCAGGGCCACAACCCCCACCTGCAGCTAGAAAGGTAGAGGAAAGGGGAGAGGGAGGAGGAGAAGGAAAGGGAGATGGGGAGAAGAGGAGGGAGAGAGGGGAGGGCAGGCGAGAAGTGGGGAGGGAGGGGGAGGGCAGAGGAGGGGGCAGGAGGAGGGAGGTGGAAAGGAAGGGAAGGGGCCTGGAGCTGGCATTCTCCAGCCTGCTCCCCTGCTCCAGGCCCGTCCCTTCCTGGCCCCGCCACGCCAGCCCAGAGCACCACACTGGGAAGTTGCTGTCTGTTTTAGGGGGTCTGTGGAGGAGAGTGGGCCCCAGGTTCAGCACTGACACCTAGATTCCTTGGGAAGGGTTCACCCTGGGATGAAAAAGCCTTGGGGAAGAGGTCCTTTAAAGTTCAGTCAAAGCTTGGACAAGGGCATGCCTCAGTTTCCGTGTCTGTAAAACAGGGAAAAGTAGCTCCTGCTATTCTATGGGAAATGCTCAGCTAGTGCCAGGCCAGACCACAGCAAGCGTGAGACACAGATGGATGGTGCCATCGGGGACGGGTCCTCCAAGCCAATCAGATTAGATCGGATTGAGACCTAATCCTTCCAAGGGATGGTGGGTGCTGTCCTTCAGGCAAAGCTCTGGATCCAGGAAGCAGTTCTCAGACAGGCCCACAGTCCACATAGTCTCAGGTAGGACTGACAGTGATCCTGAACTGTAACTCATGGTCCCAGACAAAAGACTCTAAAGCACCCATTCACACGTACACTTGCACCCTGTTATTCAGCCCTAGGCACTCCATGCATTGGCCCCTTTGGGTAGGTAGACCTCACAGTTTGATTGCCTATCCATCCATCCATCTACTCACCACCCATTCACCAACCATCCATCTACCTATCCACCCATCCATCCATCCACCCATTCACCATCTATCCACCCATCCGTCCATCCACCCATTCACCATCTATCCACCCATCCATCCATCCACCCATTCACCATCTATCCATCCATCCATCCATCCACCATCCATCCATCCATCCATCTGTCCATCCATCCATCCATCTGTCCATCCAACCATCCATCCATCCACCCATTCACCATCTATCCATCCATCCATCCATCCATTTGTCCATTCATCCATCCGTCCATCCATCCATCTATCCATCCAACCATCCATATGTCCATCCATCCATCCATCTATCCATCTAACCATCCATATGCCCACCCATCCATCCGTCCACCCATCCACCAACCATCCATCCATCCATCCATCCGTCCATCTGCCCATTCAACCGTTCATCCATCCAACCATCCATCCATCCATCCATCTGTCCATCCATCCATCCATCTGTCCATCCAACTATCCATCCATTCATCCAACCATCTATCCATCCATTTGTCTGTCTGTTCATCCATCATCCATCCACCATCCATCCACCCCTCCACCCATCCATCCATCCACCCATCCATCCATCCATCCATCCACCCTCCACCCATCCACCATCCATCCATCCACTCACCTATCCATCCATCTATCTATCTGTTGAAAAGTATTTCCTTAGTGGGTGCTGGGGAAGCAATGGAGACTTTCATAGAATGTGTCACACAGGGATACAAGTAGCTATCTCATGACAGTTATGATCAACATCAGAGGGCAGAATTTCTGGGGGATTTGAGAGTCTATAACTGGCAAGGGGAGGCTTTCTTGTGGGGTGCATGTGGGCTGGGGCTGGGATGACAAAAATGAAGAATTGGTGAAGTGAGAAAACTGCCTTCCAAGTGGAGGAAACAGCATTCCCAGAGCCTCAGAGGCAGACAAGCCAGTCTGAGAGGAGGAAGGGGAGAAGGTCTCTGGGATTGTTGTTCAGACACCCACCCCTAGGGAGAAGTGGCTCTCCCTGCAGATCTCCCACAGCCCTGAAGGTGCCTCCCTGCTCCAGCCCAAAGCAGGGCTCCCTGGCCTGTCTGCCATGAGTTGAGGAGGTATTACCTGCCCTGTCTGTCTACCTGCACCATGCAGGAGCTGTTTAGGGCTGGGCTCTGGTTTTCAAGTCTTCATTCAGCAGGGACCACTATGCACACTGGCTTTTCTTTGGGAGGTGGGTGCTAATACATTTTACCTTCTTAACCATTTCTTTCTTTCTTTCTTTTTTTAAAAAAAGATGGGGTTTCACCATGATGGCCAGGCTGGTCTTGAACTCCTGACCTCAGGTGATCCACCCACCTCGGCCTCCCAAAGTGCTAGGATTACAGGCGTGAGCCACCGTGCCCGGCCCTTCTTAACCATTTCTAAGAGGCATTGGGTACATTCACATTGTTGTGCAATCATCACCACAATCCATCACCAGAACTTTTCCCAAACGGAAACTCGGTACCCATCAGACACCAACTCCCCTTTCTCCTCCCTGGATCCGCTAACCACCATTCTACTTTCAGTGAATTTGACTCCTCCAGGGACCTCGTAGAAGTGGAATCACACTGTGCTTGTCCTCTTCTGACTGGTCTATTTCACTCAGCATGATGTCCTCAAGGGCCCCGTGCAGCACGTGTCAGAGCTCCATTCCCTCTGATGGCCGAGTCACAGTTCCTAGCATGGACAGGCCATGTTTTGTTTAGCCATCATCTGTGGATGGACATGTTGGGTGCCCACTTGTGGCTGCTGGGGACGACGCTGCTCTGAAGCCCATCAGCTTTGGGCGCCTCTTTGGTGCAGTACCTTGGGCCAACTACACACCCACTGAGCAGTTTGTAGTTTGCAAACTTCGAAAGTGAAGAGACTGCAGACATTGTCTTGACCAGCTCTTCCTTTTGCAGCTGAGGAAACCAAGGCCCAGGGGAAGAGAGGGACTTCCTCAAAGCAAGGCAGAGGTTTGAGGAGTCCAAGTCGGCTCAGAGGCTTTAAATATGCAGAGGGCCCTGGGAACCAAGGCCACTGGCTGTGGCGCCTTCTGTTTGCCCAGCTCTCTGCACCATGGCCGAGCTCTGGGCCCTCAGCTCCTGGCAGGGCCATATGTTCCCTCACTGGACTTTCATGACGCCAGGCCACCCCATCTCACACCTGCAGACTTTGTACCCACACTAGTCTAGAAGGGTTATGTGCCCGGTGCACACCCTCCCTTCCCCAGCCCACTGCAGCTACCCCATGGTATTCTGGGAAATGACCTCAGAGAGCTTCCTCAGATAAAGAAGGAGAGTCTTCAGAATGCTGGGCATCTGGACCCTTGACCTGGTACACCAAGAGCTGTGCAGGCACTTATCCCAAAGCCACCCCCATGTCAGCCAGATGCTCGTCTGCAACCCTGGGAAACAGAGACCAGGACCTGTGCCGCTCCTGCTTGATGTGCACCTGGCCTCCCCAGGACAGCCCTGCGGGTGGGTTTTCTTACCTCACTTTACAGACAGCAAATGGGCTAAAAAGGAGAGAAATGACTTGCTTAGAGTACCGGGCCCAGCACAGGGTTCCACTTCAAATCTGTCATTTTATTCTTCTCCACCAGCAGAGGAAGCCTAGTGACTGTCACCTTCAGGCTCATCCCCAAGATCACAGGGTCCCCTGCTGACAAGGGGCCCCCAGGGCTGGTCTCCCAGCCTAGCAGGTCTCCTGACCTGAAGATCCAGGATTTTTGAGCAGATGAGGCTGAGCTGCCTTCAGGTCCACCCAGGCCTCCCCAGAGGAGGCTCCCCACCCAGGAATGACATCCCAGCCCCTCCCTCCTCTGGGCTGGCTTCATGGGGGCAGACACCTTTACTCCTGCAGCACAGCTGGGCAACAGTCCTCCAGGGGATCATGGTTTGCAGGCTGAGATGGCAGAGGGACACCCCAGGCTGGAGGGCATTTGTGGGGCATCCTCTCATTGAACTTTCTGAGAAGGCCTCACCCTTCTCTTTCTCCCTCTAAGGCAGGGGTTGGGATGGCAACATCAGTGCTGGTGTTGGCACTTCCTCTTTGCCCAGCTCTCTGCACGGTGGCCGAGCTGTGGGCCCTCAGCTCCTGGCAGGGCCCTGTGTCCCCTGACCAGACTTCCGTGAAGCCGGGCCTCCCCACCCCACACCTGCAGCAGTGCAGACCGTACTGCTCTAGGAGGTTTATCTGCCAGAGAGGCTTTGGGGGTGGGGAAGGAGACCCTTATCTCCCTGCCAGGGGCCTGGCCTACGGTTGGGGCTTTGTAATCTGACATTGTGATTTTTCACCCCTGTTTTTCCCCCCATGGGGGGAAGATTTGCTGAATCACCCGGGCGAGGTGGTTGGAGGAGGTAGGGGGCACCAGCTGGGGGCAGTGATAAGTCTCAGGCCGGGCTGAGGGGCGCTGGGGAGCTGCCGGGAGGAAACCCCTAACCGTGACAGTTTCCAGCTAAGATTGTAGGCTTCTGAAGAGCTGCCCCAGGGAGGCTGAGCCAGGGATCCTGAACCTTCCTTCCTGAGGAGTGAGAGGAGGGCCAGGGGTGCCAGGCAAGCCCCGTGAGCATCCTGTGAGCCAGCAGGGATGGGAATGCAGGGACCATGACAGTGACAATGACCAAAGGCACATGTGGCTGGCTGCCAAGCCCCAAGAGGATAGCCCCCAGGATACCTGTAGGTCACCCTTGCTTTGCACACTGGCCTCCTGTGGCCCTGAGAAGGCGCTGGCTACAGCACTGGTCCCCCACAGATCGGGCAGGAACTGGAGGCAGGAGGGAGGCCTCTGGTCTTCCCCAGGGCTTTGGGCCCCACTGTTTTCTTGGCTGGGGGCAGCCCACTCCTCTTCCCACAGATCAAATTCTTTTTGTCTTGCAAAAGCCTGCTTCCCTCGTAAGACTTCCCTCAGCCCCAGGGCTGGGCTTAGTGAACCCCCAAGGCCTCCAGACCCCCCAGAGCGTCTCCTCTCCTGGTCTTGCCAGGGCCCTGCCCAGAGTGGACACCCAGCAAACACTTGTGGAACAGAGACTTCGTACCCGGTGAGGAGTGGTCTTCTACTGGCGCTAAGTCTGGGGTCTGCAAGGTGGGCAGAAATCCCCAGAGAAGCTGGGCTGGCCCCCAGGAATGCCCTCTGTGGCAGAGAGGACCCAGCTGCCGGGAGTGCTGGATCCCAGCCTGACCTCCAGGAACCCGACCCTCAGCCTCTGCTGGGACTGGCCACACAGTAGAAACAGCTGTCCACCAGTGATCTCGTGGTAGCGTACAGAGATGGGGTCGTGCTGGGCGCAGAGGGAGGGCTTGGAGCAGAAAGGCCGGGCCGGATGGTGCCTGAGGCTTCCCCAGGATGCTCTCTACCCAACTGATTTCTGATTCTCCCCAGAGTCTGGTGGGCAACCGCAGCCCCGGGAAAGAGGGGTGATTGACACCCCTGAGTCAGTGGCCACATCCCTTGCTGTTCCCAAAAGGGGCTCCTGGGGCAGGAAGAGCTGCCCACGGTGGTCGCTTCGCTCCCTTCCTGCTGCCCAGCTGAGCTCAGAGATAAGTCCTTGCTGGGCTGAGAGAGGCCTGGGGGCTTAGGCCATCCCCAGAAATCATGTTCGAGTTCCCCATGTGGAGGAAGGGGCCTGACGGCCACGATAACCCCTCTATTTTTAAGAGATCTGGGAGGAAGTTCCAAGTCACCCTTGGCAGAAATAGCTCTGGGCTTCAGCCTGCGTCTGTAGCGCCAGCTGTCAGCAGGGACAGCCAAGGAGTGCAGCAGGATTCAGCTCATCACATCATGGTGGGTCCCACCTGCTCCCTGCCTGCTCCCCAACCCCAGACTGGGAGGACCTGCAGACCTGCAGGTCCAGCCCAGAACCTGGGCTCCAAGGTCAGAGCTTTTGGCAATGACAGTAACAACTACATTTATCGTGTGCCTACCCCGAACGCAGAGCCATTCACTGCGTTCACAGGAAAGTGCTGTGATCATTCTACAAACAGGGCAGAGGGAAGAGAGGTGCCTGGGAAGACATCCACAGGCGGCGAGGTTCCAGCCAGGCCCAGGACAGCTACGAGAGAGCCGAGCCAAGCAGTAGGAGGAGAAGAGCCCTTTGGGTAGAGTGGACGGAATGAGCAGAGGCTGGGAGTCAAGAGGTGTCTCCAGAAGGCCGAGGCAGGAGGAGCGTTTGAAGCCAGAACTAACCAGGCAACAGACACCTCATCTCTACAAAACGTACAAAATTAGCCTGGCATGGTGGCTCACACCTGTAATCCCAGCACTTTGAGAGGCTGTGGTGAGCAAATTCCTTGAACCCAGGAGTACAAGCCCAGACTGGCAATACGGCGAAACCCTGTCTGATGCAAAAATTAGCCGGGCATGGTGGTGCATGCCTGTACTCCCAGCTACTCCAGAGGCTGAGGTGGGAGGATCACTTGAGCCCAGGAGGTTAAGGCTGCAATGAGCTGTGATTGCGCCACTGCCCTCCAGCCTGGGTGCAAGAGTGAGACCCTCTCTCAACAAACCAAAAAGCAAAAAGAGCTGGGTGTGGTGGCTCACGCCTGTAATCTCATCATTTTGGGAGGCCGAGGCAGGTGGATCACCTGAGCTTGGGAGTTCGGGACCAGCCTGACCAAATGGAGAAAACCTGTCTCTACTAAAAATACAAAAAATTAGCTAGGCGTGGTGGCACAGGCCTGTAATCCCAGCTACTTGGGAGGCTGAGGCAGGAGAATCGCTTGAACCTGGGAGGCGGAGGTTGCAGTGAGCCGAGATCATGAGATCACGCCATTGCACTCCAGCCTGGGCAACAAGAGTGAAACTCCATTAAAAAAAAAGAAAAAGAAACCAAGGTCCAGAGGGCAGTGTCTGACCAAAGCCACCCAGCCAAGCAGAGTGACGTCCCTCGGTCTCCTGACTCCCATCCGGGGCTATCCTTCCACAGCCCCTCTCTTGTGCAAGGAAACTCAGTGCTTCTTAATGAGGCCTCTCTAGTCACCCATTTAAGTTGGTGATCTCCATGTCATCAACACCCCTACACTCTTCTTTTTTTTTTTTTTAAACAGAGTCTCACTCTATCGCCCAAGCTGGAGTGCAGTGGCAAGATCTCAGCTCACTGCAACCTCTGCCTCGAAGGTTCAAGTGATTCTCCTGCCTCACCTCAGCCTCTAGAGTAGCTGGGATTACATGCACCAGCCACCACGCCCGCCTAATTTTTGTATTTTTAGTAGAGAAGGAGTTTCAACATGTTGGTCAGGCTGGTTTCGAATGCCTGACCTCAGGTGATCCGCCCTCCTCAGCCTCCCAAAGTGCTGGGATTACAGGCGTGAGTCACCGCATCCAGCTTCCCTGCATTCTGTTTCTCCTGGCTTTGTTTAGTCTCTGCATCCCCACTGAGCTCCAAGAGGGAAGGGATTTTGTCTGTTTTCCCCTCGGCCCTATCCTCACCACCTGTGGCAGGCACTCGATAGATATAGGAGTTGATGAAGGAAAGACTTCTGACCTGTTAGGGTGGGTTTTGTGCCTCTGTAGGGTCCTGGGTGAAACTCTCACACATGACTCCAGGGGACATGCTGCGGGCTCTGCAGACACTGGTATGGCCCACTGCTTGCACCCCAGGCTGGCAGAGGTAGGTGCCTGCAGACTGATCCTGGACTGGGACTGTTCCCAGCGGGCCAGAGAGCCTCGGTGGGAATGCATTTTTTTCTCTGCCTCTTAAAACAAATGAATAAATCGCCTTTCTTTCCCCCTACACCTTCCCCCAAAACATTGTTGTTACAGAAACTGGGGAAAACTATATATGTGTATGTAAAAGGGGCTTAGGCAGGCGCACTGGCTCACACCTGTAATCCCAGCACTTGGAGAGGCCAAGGCAGGCGGATCACTTGAGGCTAGGGGTTTGAGACCAGCCTGGCCAACGTGGCGAAACCCCTTCTCTACTAAGAGTACAAAAATTAGCCAGGCATGGTGGTGGGCACCTGTAATACCAGCTACTCGGGAGGCTGAGGCAGGAGAATCGCTTGAACACAGGAGGTGGAGGCTGCAGTGAGCTGAGATAGTGCCACTGCACTCCAGCCTGGGTAACAGAGTGAGACTCCATCTCAACAAAACAAAACAAAAACAGACAAAAAAGGACTTAAAAATCCACCCCCCACCTCCCTGAGATAACCCTGTGGATGCTGGCGCCAGCCTCCCCCTGCCAGGTGGCTGTGCACGGCTGAGAATCAGCCTGCCGTGTGGCTGCGCTTGGGGCTGGGAGGCATTGCCTCATGTGTGACTTTTCCATGCAGATCATGAATCACTCGCTGGGCCTCCAGACCTCAGGGTGGGCGTGGGGCCTTCCAGGCTGCAGCTTTCCCTTCTCCTCCTGCCCTTCTCCCCCCTGGTCTCCTAGGTCCTTGCCCCGCCCCCTTCCTGCTCTCCTGGCCCCTCTCAAACTCAGTTTCCCCAATCATGAGAAGGGATGTAATGTTGGAAAGCTGTGCCTCCCTGGATGGAGACAAGTGCCAGGCCGGACACCCAAGAGGGATCCACAAAAGATAAACGAAGCCTTTGGGCTTTGGGTTAGGGAGGAAGAGGGCTGGAGTGGGAAGGAATTAAAGCAGCAGCCTCGAAGCCTGGCCCTCCTGCTCCCACTGCTTGCCACGTGCGTCCTGGAGCCCCAGGACCTTCCCTTTCCAAGAAAGGGAGTTTTTTTTCTCTAGGTCTTGTAGAAGAGCTGAGCAGCGGCAGCACAGTTTGGTGGTCTGCAAGGCTGTGCCTGGGTTTAATGGGGTCTTCAGCCTGTGCCTGCCCAGGGCTGCTTCCCTGCTGCAGGCTCAAGGCTGGGATGTCAAGGACCCCAAGGAACCTCGGAAGCCTCTCCCTCCCCAGCTTGTCTTTTGAGTGAAGTGGTTGGAAGTCTCTCACTGTCTCTCTCCCTCTCTCCTCTGGTCCCTTTCTCCCGCTCTCTGGGCCACCAGGCCCCTGATAACACTTGGAAGGCACTATCGGCCCAGGAGCACCCTCCTGCCTGGCCCGTGGGTCTGCTCCACACCGACGGTTGGCAGCCGGCACTGTGTGATAAACTTATCAGGCCAAACCTGAGCTTGCCGGGTGGGAGCACACCCTGCCCCAGATTTCCCTGCTGCAGCATCCCTGCAGCCCCCCTCCCCCGGGAACCCTAGGTCCCGCCTGGCTCTGGGCCAGGCCCAGCTCCAGCCAGACACCCATGGAGGTGGTCCCAGATGGCCCCCATCCCAGGCCAAGAGAAGAGCTGGGGACCCTGTAAGGAGTCACAGGTCCAGTGTCCACCTTGCTGTTCCCAAGGCAGGCTCTCACTCTACCTACCTTGGAGGTCCTGCCCTAGCTGCTAAGAAGGAGTTGGGTGGTTGCATACCCATCCTAAACTTAGTGGGGACCTGGTAGGCAATGGCCCCAAAGGATGGGACCCAGCAACTGCAGGGAGGTAGCCCATGGAGTAGTGGGGTGGGGGCCAGGCAGCCAGCACTTGTAAAGCAGAAAGGCACCTGCCTGCAAGACTGTGCATTGCACTACAGGGGCCTGAAGGAGCCTGCAGCTTTGGGGGAGGGGACGGAGACACAAACCTCAAGGCCAGGAAATTCTATTTCAGCAGAGAGAGTCTTTTTTGTCATGTCAGTGGTAATGTTATCATGCACGCCCAATACAGAAAAATAAAACATACACACTAAAAAATAAGAAGAAAAAAGACACTGCCCTTTACCCTTGCACACTTCCTTTCGTGTGTGTGTGTGTGTGTGTAATTAACAAAATAGAATCATGGGCTGTATGCTGATTTCTTAAACCACATTTTCACTTAAGATATCAATAGAATTTATTCTGCAAAATTATTTTCTCTTCTATTTATTTAGTTGCCAAAAAATTACAACAAATGCAAGTTTCGTTTTTGTTTTTGTTTTTGTTTTTTTAAATTTGAGATGAAGTCTCACTCTGTTGCCCAGGCTAGAGTGCAGTGGTGCGATTTCTGCTCACTGCCTCCGGGGTTCAAGCGAGTCTCCTGTCTCAGCCTGCCGAGTAACTAGGATTACAGTTGCCTGTCAAAGTTTTGTATTTTTAGCAGAGAAGGGATTTCACCCTGTTGGTCAGGCTGGTCTCAAACTCCTGACCTCAAGTGATCTGCCCATCTCGGCCTCCCAAGGCACTGGGATTACAGGCGTGAGCCACCTCGCCCTGCTGCAAGTCTCTTTAAAGGTGGCATTGAGAGTAAAATTTAAGCCTCTGTTCCAGCCCCCAGAAACAACTATCATCAGTGGTTTTGTGGACTTTCTTTAGATGTGTTTTAGTAAGATACACAGACAGATGCTTCACAGAACATGCACGCCGGCATGCCGCATGCATTCTTTGCTTCACATCAGCCTTATAAACTCCTCCCCCGGGCAGGCCTTCTGAAGCATGCTTGCTCCTTTTGCTGGCTGTGTGGTCATCTGTTGCACTAGCTGCGTGGCCAGCCTCCTCCCATGGGCATTAGAATGGTTCCAATTTTTTATTTTTCATTTTTTGCTCTCATTATAAACAGGCTGCAACGATGCTCTTGTAGCTGAATCTGTGTTCCCATCTGTAACTACTTCTCAATTTTTTTTTTTTTTTTTTTTTTTTGAGACACAGTCTTGCTCTGTTACCCAGGCTGGAGTGCAGTGGTGTGATCACGGCTCACTGCAACCTCCCCCTCCCAGTCCACCTCTGGGGTTCAAGCAATTCTCCTGCCTCAGCTTCCTGAGTAGCTGGGATTACAGGAGCACACCACCACAGCCAGCTAAGTTTTTTATTTTATTTTATTTTTATTTTTAGTAGAGACAGTATTTCACCATGTTGGCCAGCCTGGTTTTGAACTCCTGACCTCATGAACCATCTGCCGCGGCCTCCCAAAGTGCTGGGATTACAGGCATGAGCCCTATGCTTGGCCAACTTTTTTTTTTTTTTGGTGGAGATGGGGTCTGTCTGTGTTGCCCAGGCCAGTCTTGAACTCCTGGGCTCAAGCATTCCTCCCACCTTGGCCTTGCAAAGTGCTATCATTCAGCCCATGTCTATTTCTTGAAGATACATTCCTAGGAGTGGAATGGAGAGTCATGGGGGAATCACATTTCAAAAGCTTTTCGTATGCACTTGACTTAAGGCTGAGAGGGTTCAGAACAAGAAGAGGGCATTTCAGGCAGAACAGACACCAGGGGCAAAAGCTCCAGGGTGGGAAACGGCATTGAGAGTTCTCTTAAGGCCATTTGAAAATAGCCGGAAAGGCCCTGCTGCTTGTCCAGCGACCCCAGGAGGCGGAGTGGGGGGGCCTCACTGTTCTGGGCCCCACCCTCCATCCAGGGCCGCTCTCTCCTCCCTGAGCAGCCTCAACCAGGGAGTGGGGGAAGCACAGGCCAGGCCAATGCTGAGGCTGGAGCTGCTGTCACTCCTGATACTGACCGGCCTCCAGCCAGTGCCCTGCTCTGTGTCCCCAGGCAACTCTGCAAACCCACCTGGGTCTTCCTTCTAAAGCTCAGCCCATGTCACATCAGCTCCCCTGGGGCTTCGTTCCATAAGTCAACGGCTGGCTGCAATGCCTTTAGGAACTCCTGGGGGCCTTCAGTCTCCCCTGATGCACAGCCTACGCCATGCTCTGCCTGCTGCCTGCACTCTTTCCTGTCTCCTTTGCACACTTCTGGCCAACCTAGATTCTTCTGTCTCGGCTCCTTCCCATGGAACAGCCTTCCCCTACACCGAACTGGGTGGGAACCCCCATAGGGCAGGGATTGCAGAGAGGGCTTTGAAGTCAGGACCCCTGAAGGCCAGGTCATGGTGAGCAGCTGGGGCTGGGGCTCAATTCTCTAGGTGACAGGATGAGGGATGTCTGATCTCCAGGGAAACTTCAGGACAGGTCCTGATCTTCTGGGTCATACAGAACCCTGCTTCCTTCCACTTCCCGAATGCCCCAGCGCCCAGTCCCTGCCTCCTTGCCTTGGTCTGTCCGCTCCTGCTTCCAGGCCAGCTAGAGACAGGCTGGGGCCGACACACATGTGCGAGTGCACACACACAAATCTCCAGGCTTACCCTGGGAGATGCATTTCCATCCTTACCAGTGATTTCCATGGCGGGCTCACTGGGCACCTCCCAGTCTGTCCCTCAGGAGGCCCTGGCCCTGGGCCTGGTTGCCCTGGGAGATGTGGTCTGCTTGAAATAGGGGCTTCTCCTGCATCCGGAGGGAGTGCGGAGCGCAGGGCCTGAGGTGTAGCCTGAAGCTGTCACCACGAACAGAACATTTCATCTGAAAATTAATTCAGATGTTGCATTCCACTCCCTAATGTGGCTGCTTAGTTTTGATATTAAAATATTGGTTTTGTTAATTACCATCGAGTAAGCTGATATTCCGGGTCATGTCACAAGCATCCTGAGGTCGCACGCATCCCCATCCAACCCTGGGCAGCAGGGGATCAGTGCCACAGTCTGAGGAACCCTCCCACTCCACCCAGCCACTCACCTCACCATATTCTCTGCACACGGAGCCCCCTGGAGTCATGCAATCCAGAGGCCCTGGTGGGAAGGCACCAGACTGGGGCTGGAAAACCTGGGTTCTGTCATACTTTGTCATTAATGGCAATGTGACCTGGGGCTAGCAGCTCTCCTCTCTGGGCCTCTGTTTCCTTGTATGGCACATGGAAGCTGTGGACAGTCTCCACAGGGCTGGACAGTGCCTTCCAGGTCACATTGCAGCTCTGGTGGCAGAAGTGCAGGCCAGGTGATCAGCCACAGGGGCCAATGGGAAGTGGAGAATTGGTGGGGGAGCTTGAACTCCCCTCAAATCACAAACTGCAGGTGGGTGGTGCCCCACAGCACCTCCTGGGTCACCTCCCTGCCCCAGTGTCACAGGCACAGCCTCTGCATCCGGAAGGAGACAGAACCTCCAGGGAAGTCTGCTCCCACTGGTGCCCGTCTGCAAGGCTTCTCCAGGGCTGCCTTCTCCTGGGCGCTCCCAGCTCTGCACACGACGCAGTCCTGCAGCGGCTTCTCAAGGATGAGGAAGGGGCAGCCGCACTGCCCTCTGGCTCAGTGCAACCCCCAAGACCCAATCCACTGCCTCTGCAGGGCCAGGGAGCCCAAGCCAAGCCTTCCCAGCCAATGCAGAATCTTCCCCTAGAAGCAGGTGTTACTACCTGCCCTCTTTCTCTGCTATATGCAAATGGAGTTCCAGCCCCCAACTGCTCTGAGGCTACTGTGGCCTCCCTCTGGCGCCACCCCACACACCCACTCACTGGAGGAGCCCGACAAGCTTAATCTGGATCTCACCAAACCTCAGCCTATGAAGAAGGAACCTTGTCTGGCTTCCCCTTACAGCTCGGCAACGCCGTCTTGCCCCACCCTGCTGCAGAAGTGGCTGAAATCCTGATATTGGTTTGGTTTTGTTTAGCAAACAGGGAGTATGCAAAGCAGCTCTCAATCCGTGTGTGTGCATGCACATTGGAGATGAGTCAGGAGCCCATTCCAGACCTTGGCCCAGGAGTGTGGCCTTGGGCAAGGCCCTTCCTTCTCTGGGCTTCACTGTCCTGGACTGGAGGAGAGATGGGAACAGGTGGTCTCTAAGGCTTTGCTGGCTCTGGTGCTCTGGCCACCAGGGTCCCTCTTCTCCTGATTTCAAGAGCTGGATTTCAAGACAGGACACCCACAGGGAGCCAGCTGAGGAGGCTAGACCACCCTCCCATGCAAATCCCAGACCCACCCGCACACCTGACAGGTTTGCTTAGAGGCATTCTGGCTAAAGGAAACGGGAAGAGCCTCTGGCGGGAAATGGATGTCAGGGTTCGGCCCAGCCAAATGCAGAGCCTGGGGGTGGGTGAGAATTCCAAGCCCTGGGCACACCAGAGGAGAGAACTGGAAGAAACACTTTTGGGTCTCAGTGGGAGAGACCCACTGCAAGAAGAGAGCCTCCACTTGGAATCAGTTTTCTGATTCCAACTCTGCCTTTGCCCGCTGTGTGACTTTGGGCAAGTAGGCCAACCTCTCCCTCTCTCTCTGGTTCCCAAATTAACCTTAGGGAAACACCGAATACCCAGATCCTCCCCTTGGGATGGACACATGTGTGTTACACATGATAGGCTCTAAGAAGCATTTGCAATAAAGGATTTCACTGAACATGAACCCAGAGCTCCTCCCAGTTATCTGAGTGATGTGATCTCTACTCCGTCTAAAGCAAATGAACTCTTGGAGGCTGGTGGCATGTGCCTGGGGAGCACCGGAGCGGGGCCGAGGCATGTGCAGCCAGCTCTGTGGGTCTCTCTGTAATCACGAACATGAGTCCGTGAACTTGTCATTCACTTCCCTGATGATCAATGTGAACAGCTTCTGGTTTGACCCATGTCTGAGCTGTCCACTGTGGTTGGGAATCGGGCCTTCGTATGGGACATCTGCCATTGCATGATGGGTTGAGCCTCACAAGTTGGCATGTGCTCAAACACGCATTCAACGAGTTGGTTCATGAACCCAAAGCTAAATCACACTGTCCACAGAAACCATCTGACAATAGCAGCATTTCTTTGGAAAGAATCCTTCTTTCTCTAGGAGCAGATAAGCTCCAGTATTTATTTATTTATTTATTTTTATGGCTGACATTTCTGAGCCTCAGTTGCCCCCTCTGGAAAATGAGAGAATGGCATTCCATGGCAGAGGGTTGTGTGGATTAGCGACAATGTGTGGAAACCCCTGGCTTAGCTCAGTACCTGCAAGTTCATTCAGAGGTGTCCATGGCTGTGGGCTGTGAGCAGCGGGGTGGCTGGAGGTCAGACAGAAGACCTCCTACCGAGGGGAAAGTTATCCACATGTAACTGCCATTCCATGTTCAATGGTTCCTAAGCTGTAAGCAAGGAGACTGAGTTGCTTGGTATCAAAGGAGAGGGAAGACCTCTGGCTGGATGACCCAGGGAGGCTTCATGGAGGAGATGGCTAAGTAGGCCTTGCAGGATGGACAGGACTTCAGAAAGGGATGTTCACAACTCAGCAGCACTTACTACGTGCTGGGCTGGCCCTGCATGCCACTTTGTAAGAATGGTCTCAGCGAATCGGTGGAAGGGACTGCTGTGTTTGCCATTTTACAGAGGAGGAAGCTGAGTCCCAGAGAGGTTCAGTAACTCACCTGAAGTCACACAGCTAGTCAGGTGCAGCACCAGACTTAATTAACTTCAGCACACCTGCAAAGTCCCTTTTGCCATATAATGTCATGTTCACAGGTTCTAGGGTTAGGGTGTGGATATCATCTTTGGGGCCCTTATTCAGCTGACCACGGTGATTATGTTAAGGACCTTGAGATGGGACGAAGTATACCTGAGCTCAATGTAATCCAAAGGGTCCTTCTAAGAGAGAGGCCAGAAGGTTAAAGGCAGAAGATGAAGACGCGATGACAGAAGCAGAGGTTGGAGTGACGTGCTTTGAAGGCAGAGGAAGGGGCCGAGAACAGAGGAACACAGAGGGCCTCAAGAAGGAGACAAGACCGGAAAACAGACTCTCCTGGGAGCCTCCCACAGGAAGGAACGCAGTCCTGCAAACACCTTGATGTTAGCCCATGAGATTCATTTTGAGTTCCTGGCCTCTAGAATTGTAAGAGAATAAACGTGTGTTGTTTTAAGCCGCTAGGTTTGTGGTCATTTGTCACAACAGCCACAGGAAACAGATACTGCCCCAGCTGCACTAGCCTTGCCGACCCCTGTGGTCTTGTCGCCCGGGCCCCTTATGCTTGCTACTGGCTCGTCGGCGGGTCTGTGCACATGGGGGCCGAGTACAGGTCTCCACAACGTGCCTATAAGCACCTCCATAGCCTTCTTTGCTCCTCAAGCCTCCCCCAATCGCTCCACAAAGCCTCGTGCAGTCACCCTGGACCTTGTAGGCACTTAATAAATGCTGGTCGCATGGCAGCAAATCTGTGTCTTTAATTTTATTGACAGCAATTGAGAGAACAGGCATTTGACAGCAGTAACTGCCAGTTTCTCCAGCCTCATGGCCTGGCTGTAGAACTGGAATCCCCAGTGGCCAGCTGAGTGCTGGTCAGAAGGCCTCTGACTGGGGCGGGAGGCAGCTCCGACTGTCTGCCTGTTGCAGCCAGAAAGAGGTCCACTAAAATCCAGGGGGACCAGGTCCCAGCTCCGTGGGTCCCAGCTCTGGTCTACTCTCGGCATCCCTGTCTCCCTGCGGATATTCTAGCTTTCTGTGCGGTGCTAGAGGAAGGCACCTGAGCACACCTGGAAACAACTTTTGCTCAGAAAGACCCAGGCAGGCCCCCACACTTGGCAGCAGGAGAAATGTTGATCAAGAGAGGGAAAGTGACTTGCCCAAGGTCACACAGCAATTAGTGAGTCTCAAAACAAGCTGGAAGACTCCTGTCCAGTCCCATCTCCAGGAGACTGGAGATTTGGGCATGTGAGTCTGGCCTCTCTCCAGCTGACAGGACTGCAGGGCAGGCTGGCCAGGAGCTGGGAGCTGGCGCAGACTCATTTGAGATTATGCTGGCTCTCGCGGTGCCGCCGCAGGTCCACCTTGCGCTGGAAGCCCTTGGCGCACAGCTCACAACTGAAGGGTTTGAAGCCCGTGTGCTTGCGGCTGTGGGTGATGAGGTTGGAGCTCTGGCTGAAGGCTTTCCCACACACCTGGCACTTGTGTGGCTTCTCACCTGCAGGGAGGGCAGCGAGGCACAGCAAGGGCGGGGTCAGGGCCTCCTCACCAGGCCTGCCGCTCTCCGGCCCCACCCCTAGGTTCATTTTCCAATACCTCTCTCTGTTTTCTCTCATGGCCAACTCACATTCACTTTAGAAAATAATCAGAAAAGAGAGAAGCAAAGATACAACTCGGACCCTCTTCCCACCCCTACTGGATTATAGGGTGGTTAGGGGCAGTGGCTGAGTCATCTTGCTTATCTACACATCCCCAAGCCTGGTACACCTGGCACGAAAGAGGCACACAGCTAATATCGAGGAGGGAATGAATAAGCAAATGAATGAATGAATGAGTGAACAAATGAATGAGTGGGTGAACAAATGAATGAGGAAATGAGTGAACAAAGAAATGAGCAAATGAGTGAACACAAGAATGAATGAATGAACAAATGAATAAGCAAATGAGTGAACAAATGAATGAGCAAATGAGTGAACAAAGAAATGAGCAAATGAGTGAGTGAATGAGTAAACAAATGAGCAAATGAGTGAACAAATGAATGAGCAAATGAATGAGTGAGTGAACGAATGAATGAGCAAATGAGTGGACAAAGAAATGAGCAAATGAGTGAACAAATGAATGAGCAAATGAGTGAACACATGAATGAATGAGTGAACAAATGAATGACCGAGTGAGTGAGTGAATGAGTGAATAAATGAATTAGCAATTCACCTGCTAGTCTCATTTCTGCCATGAGATCACCAGTGTTGAGATTTTGCTGTTTCCATCTGTATTTTTTCCAGGCATTAAGTGCACTTAAGTAGCACAGGCAGCCAGCTCTCCATCAGCAGTGGCCCTCGACTTTGTAACTAGACCCCACCCTCAGCCTCACGCCGGGGGCCTTCAATGCATCTCTCAGTGAAAGGTGTGGGTGCTCCGCCCAGGGGACTCCGGCCGGCTGGGTGAGGCTCACTCACCCGTGTGGATGTAGGTGTGCTTCTTCATGTCCGACTTCTGGTGGAAGCGCTTGCCGCAGAACTGGCAAGGGTAGGGCCGCGTGTCTGAGTGGATGAGCAGGTGGGTGGACAGCGTGGACGAGCGCTTGAAGGCCTTGCCACACATGCGGCACTCAAAGCTGCGCTCCTGCCGGAGGAAACGAGGCCCCGGGGGGTCAGGCGCAGGTGCAGGGCTGGACCTGGCCGGGAGGCCCTGTGGAACAGGACAGTCCATTGGGGCGCTCCGAGGACAGGGCCTGGAAGGGCAGGACCAGGGACCCCTGACCTCTGCCTCTCAGGAGGAACTGGGGATTGGAGCCTCTTTGGCCTCCTGTGGGATTTTTCCTTGTAATCTTCACGGTTTCCCGCTCAAAATAAACCCCAATAAATGTTTGTTGATTGACTGATGGACTAACTGATCTGAGAGGTTTTTTAGGGGTTCACGTTTCATGACCATTAACCCAGAGTGAGTTCCTTGAAGCAGGGATGGTTGTGGTCTGCACAGAGGTTTATTTAAGAGTCTGAATTCTGTTTAGGACAGGTGTTGGAGGCCCAGACTCAGGGAGGTGGGTACTAGGGGACCTCCCCCAATTCACGTCACCTGTAGGGGCAGGGAGAGGGACCCAGCCGCAGCCCCCAGGCTCCCTGGGGAAGCACAGAGAAGGGAGCTAGGAGTCCTGCGCTGGGCCAGGTGCCCACCTGGGAGTGAACATGCGTGTGCTGCTCCAGGCTCACGGCGTGGCCGAAGGTTTTGCCGCAGATGTCACAGGCGAAGGGCCGGGTCCCACTATGGGAGCGCCGTACATGCACTTCCAGCCCGTGAGGGGTGGAGAACACCTGGGAACAGGGGCAGCATGTGAGGTCACTGGGGGCTGCAGAGAGGGAGACAGGCCTGGGGTCCCATGGTCTCTTCCATGCCCAGCTCCGGCCAAGGCTGGGTGCACAGGGGCACTGGATTGCCGGCTCTGCGGCTTGTTTGCTGTGTGTCCCGGGGAGG
The DNA here is from genome assembly GCA_963574635.1 of Cheracebus regulus. Taxonomy (NCBI): domain Eukaryota; kingdom Metazoa; phylum Chordata; class Mammalia; order Primates; family Pitheciidae; genus Cheracebus; species Cheracebus regulus. The sequence goes on from CAUYQU010076353.1 coordinate 22,800, forward strand.
TCCTTTTTTCTCCCTGTGGCTCAGTCTCCCATCTGCAAAGTTGGATGTGAAAGAGGGAATCTGGAACCCCCTCCTTACCTCATCTAAAGGCTGAATAGCCTAGTGGTTAAGAGCTGGGAGTGCCAGAGCCGGGTTCGAGTGCTGGTTCTGATATCTACATGCTGTCTGATCGTGGAAATGACTTAACCTCTCTGAAACTTAGTCCTTCACTGCCTCCTGGCACTCATGCCTGTCAATTGCTTCGTACAGGGCTAGGAACATGGTTGGAGCTCCATGATTGGTGATGAGGACGAACATTTTGAATCCTTAATCCCACCAGAGTCCCAACATTCACAGCACAGGGAGCGCCCAGAGCTGCCAGTGCACTGGAGAGCGGGAGCAGAGAACAGGCCATGTGCCCACCCACACCCCCTGATGCCCACCTTGTTGCACTTCACGCAGTGGTACACGTCCATGCCTGGGGAGTAGCGGAGGCTGAAGTCCAAGGAGGGCTCGGTGCTGGGCACCAGAGGGCTGCCGTACAGGCTGACGGAGTGCTCCAGGAAGGCTGACTGCATGGTGGAGGGGGCCTGCCGGTAGCTGTGGCTGTAGGTTGAGGCCAGGGTGTCCCAGGAGAAGCTGGGCTTGTAGAATGGGGGTGAGTCGGACAGTGGAGAGTCCCCATCCTGGGGTCGGGACAGCACAATAGGGCCCTCTGTGGAGACAGGGACACAAGGCTGCTTACTCATTTAAACACAGGGGGCCAGGCGCAGTGGGTCACACCTGCAATTCCAGCACTTTGGGAGGCTGAGGCAGGTGGATCACTTGAGGTCAAGAGTTCAAGACCAGCCTGGCTAACATGGTGAAACCCTGTCTCTACCAAAAAAATACAAAAATTAGCAGGGTGTGCTGGCGCACACCTATAATCCCAGCTACTAGGGAGGCTGAGGTGGGAGAATCGCTTAAACCCGGGAGGTGGAAGTTGCAGTGAACTGAGATCGCATCACTGCACTCCAGCCTGGGCAACAGAGGAGATCTTGTCTCAAAAAATAAAATGAAATAAAATAAACACAGGGCGTCCACTCCACACCACCCTCCACCCTCCAACCCCCTTCATGACCTCACATGACAGGTTTTAGGGTGTCAACCCAAATACTCACTGTTGGGGGTGTCTGTGTCCTCACTGTGGTTCCTCAGCTTTTCCAGCCCAGAAACACCCCCACCCTCACTCCAGCATGCCCACCTCACCCCTACATGGACCAGCCCAGCTGCTGCTTCTGCCGCTTCCCCCACCTAAGCTGACATCTGGGGATTAGCTGCCTGTCTGGGAAGTCCAAGCAGAAGCCACAGAGCCCGGGCTGCGTCCAGTGACTTCATGGGTCCTTCCTGACTCCAGGGCCTCAAGGGACCTGCTGCAAGAGTTCCTTCCTCCTTCCTCCCCTTGGCACTCCCTGAGGAATGACAGGGGGTCGCAGCTGGGTACCTGGTGCCGAGACCATCCTGGCCAAGTTCTGGTCCTGCTCCAGCTCCGGCTCTTGTTTGAGGCTGGTCCAGTCCAGGCACTGGCTTGGGAATAGGGTGCTGAGGGCAGGGCTGTTGCTGGGGGCCTGGTCTCTGGCCACTGTGGGGAGACAGGACCATCAGCATCAATAGTTGAAGCTTCTGGGAAGCCCAGAGGGGCAAGGAGGGCACTCTCTTCCTAGGAGGAGGAGGCCCAGAGAGAGACCCACTTGCCGCTGCTTCTGGCTGCTCATACTCCGGGGCTCTGCCCAGGGCAGTGGGACAGGAAGAACAAGAGGAGACCCTGGGGAAGACTTTAGACCAGTCCGCTTTTCTGAGCAACCCGACTCCAGCTCTAGATTGGGCCTCCAGTGAGGCGCCATGTGTCAGTAACTGAGCACTAGCTCCAACCTAAGGCTCTCATCTCCCAGCAGGGCAGAAGGGATGGGGCACCCTTCTTTCATCTGCAACCCACATTTACTGCACTCTTGCTTTCGGACTTGGAATAAGAGGCTGCTGCAGGAGGGACGCCCCTGCACTCCCATCATGCAGAGCGGAGAGCCCCGGAGGGGGTAACAGGGGCCAGCTGGGCTCTGACTCACCTGGGATAAGGGCAGGAGGCCAGAGCGGTTCATCCTCCTGTGCACGGGGCTGGTGGTAGGTGTGAGCCTTCTTGCTCTTCACCAGGAAGGAGCGTGGCATTTTCAGTGTGCACCTCACAGCTGCAAGGGGGAGGGATGGGAGCAGTGAGGAAGGACGAGAGAAGAGTACCCCTCCGTATCTCAGAACCCCAACTGGGTGGAGATCAAACACCAGATATACCCAGTGGAATAGTGGCCCCCAAAGTTCATGTCCACCCAGAACCTGTGAATGTGACCTTATTAGAAATATGTCTTTTTGCAGATGTAATCAAGCTATGATGAGGTCATTCTGGGTTAGGATGGGCGCTGAATTCAGTATGACTAGTAGACCCCACTTCTAGAAAGCTACATATGGATCACAGTGAGATTCACCTTCAGAGGCTATAGAAACAGGTGGTCTGAGCTTAGGTTTTGGAATCAGAGTTCATGAGTTAGAATCTCAGCTCACTTGCTGTGCAATTTGGGACAGACACTTAACCTCTCTGGGCCTACTCCCTTTGCTGTAAGGGGGGACGTCCAGGCTTGTAGTGCTGACGAGTTTATCACAGTTGCTCAGTGTTCAACACAAGGGGCCCTGGCAGAGAGGCTGCAGCGAGCAAGGGGACATTGCCAATTCATATGCTCCTGCAAGCTGCGAGCCACTGCCGCCAGAGCAGGGCTGCACCTTGTCCACAGCCCTGGCCCAGAGTCTGGTCCCTAGAGAGACAGGGGCCTTCTGTCTCTGGGGAGTGGGGTAGGCGGACTCAAGACCTAAGAGGACCTCCCACTCCACTACACCTGGAGGCCTGAGGTTTCATGGACACAGGAGAAGAGGCGAACATCCCCCAACTTCCATGGGCAGCCCAGCCCAACATTCACCCCACCGATCAGGGAGTGTGGAAGAAACCAAAGACCTCATCAATCAAGGGACCATTCCAGGTGGGGCCGGGGAATGGCAGGGCTGGACCATCCTGACCACCCCAGGACTCCTGGCTTCCCCTGCAGAGCCCATGGAGCTGACAGCCCCCAGAATGGTTCTGATCCCTGCGCTCAGCCTGTGAGGCTCTCCTGGGGGCTCTGAGAACATCTTCTGGTGGTCCTCTACCCTTTCTGCCCCCATGCTGTGCCCTGGCCAATGCCGGGCCCATGCCTGAGGCCTCGGAGGAATCCTACCCCCAACCCCTCGGGCCAGCCGCCGCGCAAGGCTGCAGGGCTGATAGGGCCCAGAGAAGGCGGGAAAGGGACTCCAACTGCTTCGGGACAGCAGTGAGGGCCTGGGTGATAAGGCCTCAGCTAGGGAGCAGGGTGGGAGGCAGGAGATTAGAGAATGCAGCTTGGAAAAGGGCCAGGGACTCACCCCTTCCCCAAGGGGATGACCCAGAGCCAGGCAGAAGAGGGACCTGACTGTGCCCAGGCCTGCTTCCCCCTGCCCCAGAGCCTGGGGGCATCAAGAGTTTGAACTGTGGGGACTTCACACAGGGGGCCCAGACTCAGGCCCAGCCCTTCCCGGCTATAAGGCTCATTGCTGAGCCTCAGTGTTCATATCTGTTAAATGGGGATCCCATCCAAACCCATGGGATCTCAGAGAGCGAGAAAGGACCTTCATCCATCAGGAGCAAGTATGGGAGGTGCTCAGCACGTGCCCCCTGCATCCCAGCACCCAGCCTGCTGCGGGTGCATTCAAAGGACGGGGTGAGCCCTGCGCCAGGGGCTGCAGCAGCCCCCTGGAAGCCAGGGCCGCACTCAAGGCCCTGTACTCTCTAAGCTCTAAAATTAGGAAAAAGGACCTTGCAGGCCTCTGGGGTCCCTTCCCGCGGTCAGATTCTCAGCCTTCTAAACACAGGCTCGGGCTGGGGGCAGCCCACGGCCTTATCTCCCAGGGACACATCTTCCTCCTCCTGCCTCCTCCCCCTCCCTCACCAGGGCTCCCCATACCCACCTTCCTGCCCGCTTCTAACTCTTCTTTGCTTCAGGAAAGCCCCTGGGGAGGCCAGACCCTGGGTGGAGAGGAGGGGACCCCATGAGCAGGGGAAGGGCTGGGGGTTTGCGCTTTGTTTTGAGGGGGCCTGTGAGGGCCATGGTTTGCCCATCAAAATATCAAAAGACGGTCTTTTTTTACACATAATATTTATGAGGAAATCAACTAGAACCAAAGGTACTTGCTGAGGTCTGTGTGATAAGAGGCACCGGCCAACGCTTGTGGCAGGGAGCTGCTTAGCCTGCCTTGCTTATCACACCTTTAACCCTGATCATGGTTGTGATGCTGGGTCCCGCTGCTGTCCCATTTTATAAAGAAGGAGTTGAGGCCGGGAGGACTCAGGACCCCGGGGGCAGAGTGAGCAGGGCAGGACTGGGGTCTGTCTGGCCCCCAGGCCTCCATGCTCTTGACTTTCAGCCCAGGAGGTGGGCAGTTACTCGGTGCAGCATGGGTGTTAAGTGCTGGGCAGTGCCCAGCATGGCTGTCTTTCTGCAGAGGGAATGGAGCGGATGTGCTAAGGACGAAAACAGCAGTTTGAAGCTCCCTGGTGTGCCTATGTCAAGCAGTGTCTTCCCAGGTTGCAGGTGGGAAAACTGAGGTGTAGAGAGGAAAGCGACTCAAGCCCAGGGCTCCTGGCCTGTTAGGATTTTACTCTCAAGCCACTGTGCCACCCAGTACCGTCAGAGGTCCTCAGAGCACCCACTGAACACAACCTGCAGCACAGGGAGAAATGCAGGGTGCTGGGGCAGGAGGGGAGAAAAATCAAACCTTCTGACCCCCAAGTCTTTTCCAGGCTCCTAAAAGGCCCACGTGGCACCTGAAGAGTCTTGGTGGGGCCAGGCCAGGGACAGACATCCCTTCAGGAAGCATTGGTCTTCCCTTCGGCTCAGGGTCCATGGAGACCCCAGGTCAACTGACTTCAGCTCCAGCCCCAGACCCCCTAACAAGGACACTTTCTAGTGTTCATGAATCCTGGCCAAGCAATTTCCACTTAGGCACGGTGTAAGCGGGGGCTGGCCCCCCGGGGTTCTCCAGTTGCAGGAAAGTGATTCTCGTGCCTTTTCTAGTAACCTCCCCTGAGCCCCAAAACCCCTTTCTTGCCTCACCCCCAGTACACTCTCCCTGGCAAGTGACAGTGACACAGCCAACGCCACAGCCAAGCCTTCCGGCTCACAGCGGGGCCAAATGCACCCAGCGAACTTCCTTTTGGCCCCTGTTAGGAGAGTGCTTTTTTTTTTTTTAAAGAAAAAACAGGAACCAATCACCTATACTATAGTTAATGAACAACCACTTGGTTTTGATTCACACGAACTCCGTTCTGAGAAAGAGCTAAGAGCAGAGATTATGAAAGAAACTCGGGATTTCTTCATAAAACAGAGGCCTCGATGGTATCGGACCTCCGGAAAGAGGCCCACAGTTAACATCGCTTCATCACCCCCGATCCTGATAGAGTCCCCCTGACCCTGAGTCAGAATCTCAGCCAGTGCTTCTTAAAGAGAGGCAATCCCGCACCCTGGGGAGCCCGCACCCCAACTTCCAGGTAGACTCGGGTCAACAGGCCTGTGATGTCCCTGAAATGAGGCTCCTTGTGTCGCCCAAGGAGTTGAGTCTGATTTGGGGTCCTAGAACTTGTGACCACATCAGCCACCAACCTGGGGCTTGGTTTTCCTATCTCTCAACAGGGACCGTTGGGCTAAGAGATTTCTAAACTTCCCTTTTGCTCTAAAATCCCATGTAGAATTCGTTGACCTTCAGTGAGAGATTGAACCACCTTGACTAAAAGACTTGTCACTCGGGTTCCCCTTTTGGGAGGCTTGGGTAAGACTCAGCTGGTTCTCAGGGTCAGCTACAGAGGACCCTTTTGACTTCCTTTATGTTTAAAGACTCAAGGGAGGCCAGGCACAGTGGCTCATTTCTGTAATGCCAGCACTCTGGGAGGCCGAGGAAGGCGGATCACCTGCAGTCAGGAGTTCGAGACCAGCCTGTCCAACATGGTGAAACCCTGTCTCTACTAAAAATACAAAACGTAGGCACCTGTAATCCCAGCTACTCGAGAGGCTGAGGCAGGAGAATCACTTGAACCCAGGAGGCAGAGGTTGCAGTGAGCTGAGATGGAGCCACTGCACACTAGCCTGGGTGACAAAGCAAGACTCTGTCCCCAAAAAAATAAAATAAAATAAGACTCAAGAGGAAAACAACATGTAGGAGTGGGGGGAAATGAACTCAGGTCAGGCCCAGGGGCCCCAGCAGAAAGTAATCCTCATCACCATCATGATCATCATTTTGAGACAAGGTCTCACTCTGTCACCCCGGCTGGAATGCAGTGGTGTGATCTTGGCTCACTGTAACCTCCACCTCCCAGGTTCAAACGATCCTCCCATCTCAGCCTCTCAAGTAGCTGGGACTGCAGGCATGCGCCACCACACCTGGCTAATTTTTGTTTTTTTTTGTAGAGACGGGGTTTCGCCATGTTGTCCAAGCTGGTCTAAGTCATTCTTTTTATTTGAAATTTAGAAGGAGTTCTCAAATGTCTCCTCCAAAGCTCAGAGAATGCAGTCAAAAGTGAGTGAATCTACTTCTGGGTATAGACCCAAAATCACTGGAAGTGGAGACTCAAAGAGATATTTGCATACTCACGTTTATGGCGGCACTATTCACAATAGGCAAAAGGTGGAAGCAACCCAGGTGTTCATGGCAGAAGAATGCCCAAACAACATGTGGTCTACGGCTGGGCGCGGTGCCTCATGCCTGTAATCCCAGCACTTTGGGAGGCTGAGGCGAGCAAATCACCTGAGGTCAGGAGTTCAAGACCAGCCTGGCCAACATGGCAAAACCCTGTCTCTACTAAAAATACAAAAACCAGGCAGGTGTGGTGGTGGGTGCCTGTAGTCTCAGCTACTCAGGAGGCTGAGGCAGGAGAATCGCTTGAACCTGGGAGGCAGAGGTTGCAGTGAGCTGAGATCGTGCCATTGTGCTCCAGCCTGGGTGACAGAGTGAGACTCCATCTCAAAAACAAACAAACAAACAAAAAAATGCGGACTACCCAGACAATTAAACATTATTTGGCCTTAAAAAGAAAGGAAATGCTGGCACATACTACAACATGGATGGACCTCAAGGATTTGTGCTAAGTGAAATAAGTCAGCCACAAAAGGACAAATACTGTGTGATTCCTTATGAGTCCCTAAAATAGGCAATTTCATAGAGACAGAAACAGATAGAGGTTGCTGGGGCGAGGGGAAGGGAATGGAAGCTACTGTGTAATTGGTATGAAGTTTCAGCTTTACAAGATGAAACAATTCTGTGATGGATGGTGGTGGTGGCTGCATAACAATGTGAATGTACTTAATACCACTCAACAGTACACTTGAAAATAGCTAAAATAGGCCGGGCACGGTGGCTCACGACTGTAATCGCAACACTTTGGGAGGCCAAATCGGGTGGATCACCTGAGGTTGGGAGTTTGAGACCAGCCTGACCAACATGGAGAAACCCCATCTCTACTAAACACACAAAATTAATTGGGCATGGTGGCGCATGCCTGTAATCCCAGCTACTTGGGAGGCTGAGGCAGGAGAATTGCTTGAACCCAGGATGTGGAGGTTGAGGTGAGCCGAGATCACGCCATTGCACTCCAGCCTGGGTGATAGAGCAAAACTCCATCTCAAAAAAAGAAAAAAAAAAGAAAATAGCTAAAATGGCAAATTTTATGTTATGTGTATTTCATCACACTATAGACTAAGGCAGCTCCTGTTGGCTTGAATTCCTGGAAAGGAACACAAAAAAAGCCTCCCTCTGGACTAAGCAGGGGGAGCATTTGCTGTTGTTTCTACCAAGACTCTGGATATTGTGGCACAGGCAGTGAAGAACCCCATTTGATCGGACTGTTTTCCCTGGGTGATCTGGAGTGACCTGGTCCTGGAGCCTTTGAAAATCCTTCTACTGTCCAATAAGATTCCAACCTGCCCTCCTAAAAGCCTTGGGGAGATGGTCTGCACTGGTTTTGAGTGACTTCATTAATCAAACCTAAACCAGGTATAGCATTCCAGTGTCCCTCAAGAACTTTCTTTAGGAAGACCACAATCTGACAGAAAGAGCAAGGAGAATTATGCATTTTCTTGTCCAAAGAATTCCTTCTGCAATACTTCAGAGGATAAGAAACTTGCCACTTTGCTAGACTTGGAAGAAATATTCTACCTGTTGCCTACTAAGAAACACGCAGGCACATCCAGGCGGTCAGGTGCAGCTCAGCTAGCTTCTAATATCTATGAGACCCACAGCCACAGACTGTAACTGAATTTGCTCCCTAAGTACTCATGAAAGCTGTGGACTTTCTCCCCAGAAAAATGGACACAGGCACATATCCATGGCAATTCTGCAGACCTTCTCTTCACAAGTCCTGTTTTAGAGGGAATGTCTCTCCCCAGATGCCTTAAGACTCACACTTGTTTCTCCTCCAAAAGTAGGCAGAAAGGGCTAACAACAGTCGCAGGGAGAGGAGAGCTGAAACAGTACCTCACCAGGATGGGTCCTATTGTTCCCAGGGCCCAGCCGGGCCGTGTGCAGGAGGGGGCAGCCCTGTCATCTCCCTTTAGTAGGCTCTGAAAGAGAGAGTGCCTGCCTCTCAAAGTGTCCCAGGAATTGGCTCAAAGTGTCCCGGGAATTGGCGGTGGCTAATGCCTGTAATCCCAACACTTTGGGAGGCTGAGGCGGGTGGATCATTTCAGGTCAAGAGTTTGAGACCAGCCTGGCCAGCATGGTGAAACCCTACCTCTACTAAAAATACAAAAATTAGCCAGGTGTGGTGGCATATGCCTGTAATTCCAGCTACTCAGAGGGCTGAGGCAGGAGAATCGCTTGAACTCAGGAGGCAGAGGTTTCAGTGAGCCAAGATCGAGCCACTGTGATCTAGCCTGGGCAACAGCAAGACTCTGTCTCAAAAAAAAGGGGGTCCCTAGGAAATTTAGTTAAGTCCCCACAGTCTGGGACTGTCTCCAAGGGGGAACACAACTCAGGCACTTGGAAGTGTGTCACCCTGAGCACCGCCCAAGCCCCCGGGACAGCTGGGTGTGGGTATGACTTTGTGCCCGAAGGTGACATCTGTCAGTCTAAAATCAAGTTTTGAAAAGTGTTTCTGCACAGCCAGCAAAGGTGCAATTCCCAGCAGAGCGCCTCAGATGAGGCTACGGTCCTCACCCCATTTCTCCCTTGGTTCCTGGCCATCCAGAGCTTTTTCAGTCCACCTAACCCTTCCACCCTTCCTTCAGCAGGAGCCAGGGAGCCTGCTGTGAAACCACCTGCAGCACACAGGCACATTTCAAAAGAAAAGTGCACAAATGCATCTTCCAGCACTCACCTGCCCGGAGCTGTCCCTCGCCTGGGTTCTGCTGGAGCCTCCGGAGGTGGGAAGTGCAAAGCCTCTCCCTGGGACTGGTCCCAACTCTGTCAACCGTGTGACTCTTTGCACAAATAGATACTTCTCCTTTTTTCTCTGTCTCTCTGTGTGTTTTTCCTCTTCTGTTCCCCTCCCTGATTTTCAATCTGATTATTTGTGTCAAAATCTGGTGGCGAAGAAGCGGCCAATAAAGAGAGCGCAGGAGCAAAGCCGTATTTGCTTATCAAAACTTTCCAGGACGCAAGGCTCCAAATTCTCATTTCTAATCCTTGACACTTGGAGCTGCACGCTTTCTCTCTGCAGAGAAACTCAGAATTTCGCTGGAAACTTTGAATTACTTCTGCACCAAAAGGAAGTAATGGTTAAATTTTAAAAATTAAATTTAAAATAAAGCATTTACTTATAAAACTGGACTTTGCATAGAGAAGTCATAGCTCTTTGGTTTTTTCTTCTTTTTTCTTGCCTTTCTTGTTCCTTCCCTTCTTTCTCCCTCTCTTGTCCTCCTTTCTTTCTTCCTCCCTCCCTCCCTTCTTTCTTCCCTTCCTTATTTTCCTTCTTCCTTCCTCCTCCTTCTCTCCCTCCCTCTCCTCCTCTCCTCTCTCTCTTTCCTCCTTTCCTCCCTCCTCTTTTCCCCGTTTATACCTCCCTCCTCCCTTCTCCTTCCTCCCAGCTCCTCCACCCCCTCCCCCTACTGCCAAGTTCAACATCATGAGGCTTGTGAGCGCCAGGGTATGCCTGCAAAGCCCCTAGTTCCTGAGCTGGCCACACTCACAGAGGCCCCTCTTGTCTTTACAGAGGTCACATTTCAGAAGAAACATCAAATTTGCATTTCCCCCAAATATGACCTTTGAGCAGATAGAGGCACTCTGGAGGTGTGGCAGTGAGTTCCAGTTCGGGTGCCAGGAGACCCTCGGCCTGCTGAAGCTGCCACACAGATTGAAGGCCAGGTGCCAAGGCCCGTGTATGCCGCCCTCTGGTGGCAGCCAAAGTGATGGAGAGGCCAGTAGGAGTCTCTGGGGTGTCCCCTTGATGGCGGGAGGGGGGTAGCTGGATGGGGGGAAGCTTGACTGGGCCGGCTGGGGCATTTCTTCCCATTTGGCAGGGAGTCCTATCCCCTGGCCCCTACCTTCTCCCTCCTCTGGCCCCCACCTCCTCCCGCTTGCAGAATGATGATTTATTTCAGGAGGTTTTGCATAAGATGAGAACGCCACAAAACAGAGTACTGTTATGCTGCTTTGCCTGCTCTTCCAGTCTGGGTGCTGGAGAGATTATATTTCCCTCATTAAAAAAACAAGTCTGGTGACAGGAAGCCCCGATTTAAACTGCAAGTTCAAAGTTCAAGGTGAAGAGAAAGAGGTGTTTTAGGCAAGGTCTTTCTGCTGGGCCAGCTCTGGAGTGCCAGTCAGGAGGCCACAACCCTGTGGTCACCAGGCCTCAGTAATGCTGGGGTGTCAGTCCCAGCCCCAGGCCACAGACAGCAAACCACTGCTCTCAGCCCCTTGGCCTCTCTTAGTGGAGAGAAACATCTTTTTAAAAAATTATTATTGGCCAGGCACAGTGGCTTATGCCTGTAATCCCAGCACTTTGGGAGGCCAAGGCAGGCAAGGATCACCTGAGATCGGGAGTTCAAGACCAGCCTAACCAACATGGAGAAACATCATCTCAGCCGGGCGTGGTGGCTCATGCCCGTAATCCTAGCACTTTGGGAGGCCAATGTGGGTGGATCACCTGAGGTCAGGAGTTCAAGACCAACCTGGCCATCATGGTGAAACTCCATCTTTATAAAAAAAAAAAAGAGAGAGAGAAACACCGTCTCTACTAAATATACAAAATTAGCCAGATATGGTGGCACCTGCCTGTAATCCAGCTACTCAGGAGGCTCAGGCAGAAGAATTGCTTGAACCTGGGAGGCAGAGGTTGCGGTGAGCCAAGATCCTGCCATTGCACTCCAGCCTGGGCAACAAGAGCGAAACTCTATCTCAAAAAAATATTATTATTATTTCTTAGAGACAGGGGTTGGCTTTGTAGCCCAGACTGGAGTGCAGTGTTACAATCATAGCAGCCTTGACCTCCCTGGCTCACGAGATCCTCTCGCTTCAGCCTCTTGAGCAGCTGGGACTCCAGGCGCACTACCATGCCTCGTTACTTTTTTTATTTTTTGTAGTGATGGGGTCTTGCTATGCTGATAGGCTGGTCTAAATCATTATTGTTTATTTGGAAATTAGAAGTTCTCAAATGTCTTCTCCAAAGTTCAGAGAATGCAATGTCAAAAGCGAGCGAATCTACTTCTGGGTATAGACCCGAAATCACTGGAAGCAGACTTGAAGAGATATTTGCACTTATATAGCGGCACTATTCACAATAGGCTGGTCTTGAACTCCTGGCCTCAAGAGATCCTCCTGCCTCAGCTTCCCAAAATGCGGGGATTACAGGCATGAACCACTACGTCCAGCCAGGGGACACATCTTGAGTATTCTGCGGGTGTTTCACATTGCCAACAATCAGAACTGTTTGTCATTATGCGGAAAACTTAAAAAATTGGCCAGGTGCGGTGGCTCACACCCATAATACCAGCACTTTGGGAGGCCAAGGCTGGGGGATCATGAGGTCAGGAGTTCAAGACCAGCCTGGCCAATATGCTGAAACTCTATCTCTACTAAAAAAATACAAAAATTAGCCAGGCATGGTGGCACACTCCTGTAATCCTGGCTATTTGGGAGGCTGAGGCAGGAGAATCACCTGAACCTGGGAGGCAGAGGTTGCAGTGAGCCGAGATAATGCCACTGCACTCCAGCCTGGGAAACAAAGTGAGACTCTGTCTCAAAAAAAAAAAAAAAAAAAAAAAAAAGGAAAGGAAACTTTAAAAATTCTCTCCAAGTCAACAAGTCCCCAGTTTCCTCATGTTCTCCCTTCATTCTACACACATAGCCACATTTTGCTACTGTAAACCAGCGTGTCATTTTCCACGAAATGTGATTGCATTTAAGTACTTCCTAAATTCTTTTGCAGCCTTTATTGACATCTATAATGGTTTCACGTGTTTCATGGTTTATCTCACCAAACACTTCCTCCACTTGTTTGCGGAATTTTCTAATAGGAAGCTGCTATATCAGGAGCTTGCAGTTCAACTGTTGTTCTAAGGTTGTAATCCCTCTCTAAGGTCCCGACCTTCCCCATTGAGTCACTGACTCAGGGACAGCCTTCTCGGACCAGACCAGGGATACAGCCTGCAGATGAAGCCACCCAGGCTCCCCTTGATGGGAGAGCCGCAGCCAGGCCGCCAGTCCCCTGGCATAGCAATTGAAGCCACGGGTCCCCAGCCAGCCTCACCCAGGCCCCTACAGCACTGGACCTCCCAGGCTCTGTGTCCCCTCCAAGGGCTGCCTAAAAAGCTACCAGCACTTCCCTTAGTGGGCAGCCCTGGAGTCAACACCTTCATTTAGTCTCTCCCAAGAGCTAAATCACTTCCTCATCCCTGTGTCCGTTTATTGGTGTAATCATTCATCTAACAGTTACCATTGGGTATCTTTTAGGTATCAGGCCTTTCTCTCCCTCCCTTATGGAACATGTGTGTATCGAGTGCCTACAAAAGGGCACCAGATGCTGGTGTTTCAAACAAGAGCCAGACTTTACATGTTCCCTCCTGGTCTAGAGGGCAGGAAAGAGCAAGCTGAAATTTACAATTTGGGGTGACAAGTGCTGTGATATAAACATGGTATACAAAAGAATCCTGGGGCATTGGGAAATGGACCCGGACTTGGGGAGTTGGTGAAGGAAGTGATATCTAAGTTGATGCCTAGGCTAAGTTAGTTGGGAGAAGAAAGGTAGGGAAAAGTGTCTCAAAGAAGAACGGCATGGGCTGGGCGCGGTGGCTCACTCCTGTAATCCCAGCACTTTGGGAGGCTGAGGCGGGCAGGTCACGAGGTCAATAGATGGAGACCATCCTGGCCAATCTGGTGAAACTCTGTCTCTACTAAAAATACAAAAATTAGCTTGGTGTGATGGCATGCACCTGTGGTCTTACCGACTCGGGAGGCTGGGGCAGGAGAATCCCTTGAACCTGGGAGGTTCAAGTGAGGTTTAAGTCGGAGGTTGCCGTGAGCCGAGATTGCACCACTGCACTCCAGCCTGGGGACAGAGCGAGTCTCTGTCTCAAAAAAAGAGAAGAAGAAGAGCATGTGCTAAGAGCAGGAGGTCCCCTGAAGCCAACTGACAGCAGCCAAGTTCATTAGGGACGAAGCACAGAGACTGAAGGAGGGGGAGGGAAGTTAGGACAGTTGAGATATGAGCCTAGAGAGAGAAAAAGAACAAAGATCAGGAAGATTCTTCCCTAGTTTAAAAACCTTCAATAGGCTGGGCGCGGTGGCTCATGCCTGTAATCCCAGCAACGAGATTGAGACCACCCTGGCCAACATGGTGAAACCCCATCTCTACTAAAAAATACAAAAATTAGCTGGGTATGGTGGCACGTGCCTGTAGTCCTGGCTACTTGGGAGGCTGAGGCAGGAGAACTGCTTGAACCCAGGAAATGGAGATTGCAGTGAGCCGAGATTGTGCCCTGGCACTCCAACCTGGCGCTGGCGTCAGAGCAAAACTCTGTCTCAAAAAAACAAACAAAACAAACAAACAAACAAAGAAAAAACCCTCAATAATTTCCCTTTACCTTTAGGACAAAAATCTCAGCTTCAGAGATCGGTACTCCATGTTTTTCACAATGTCAGTTCCCTTTCAAATGACAGGACTTTTCCAGATGTGAGTTGCAGAAACTTTAAAAAAGATGGGGTCTTACTCTGTTGCCCAGGCTGGTCTTGAACTCCTGGTCTCAAGCAATCCTCCCATGTTCCTGAGTAGCTTGGATTACAGGCACATGCTACCATGCCCGGCTCAGAAACCCAACTGAAACTCATTTAATAACAACCACCAAACAATTAGTTCATGTCACAGAAAATATTCAGCTTCTGACATGATTGGATCCATATGCTCAAATGATATTGTCTGGAATCTCACTCATTCAGGTCATTGGCACTTTTGTGCCCTCTGCCTGGATGGCCTAACTCTGATTTCCCCAAGGCTGTCTCCTTCCTGTCACCCAGGTCTTTGCGGAAATGTTACTTCAGCAGAAAGACCTCCTTGATCTTCAACTAAAGTAGGACCTGTCTACCCTAGTCACTTTCTAGTCCTTCATGCTTCCCTTTCTTCTTCTTAGCATTCACACTTATCTGAAAATATCTTGCTTGTCTTCCTACCTTTTTTTTTTTTTGAGAAGGAGTTTTGCTCTTGTAGCCCAGGCTGGGGTGCAGTGGCAAAATCTCAGCTCACTGCAACCTCCACCTCCCCGGTTCAAGCGATTCTCCTGCCTCAGCCTCCCCAGTAGCTAGGATTACAGGCGACTGCCACCACGCCTAGCTAACTTTTTGTACTTTTAGTAGAGACGAGGTTTCACCATGTTGGCCAGGGTAGTCTCAAACTCCTGATCTCAGGTGATCCTCGCCTGCCTCCACCTCCCAGAGTGCTAAGATTACAGGCATGAGCCACCGCACCCGGCCATCTTCCTATCTTTTAATTTATTTATTTATTGCTCTGATTTTCCACAAGGAATGTCCATGCTACAAGAGCAGGAACTGTTTTCCCAGGTACACAGCTCAGGACTTAGACTCTCCAGGACTTAGAACAGTTTGTGGGAGACACTAATAATATCTTCAAAGAGTGAATGAATGAATGACTCTCTCTCCGTCTCTCGGCTTTGCTTCCCTCTGTGTTGGCCTCATCCTCACGCCTAGATCTCCACCCGTTTTATCCGGCTCTCATCTATAAGCCTAGGAACCTGGAAAGAGAGATTTCTTCCCAATTGCTTCAGTAAGATAGCTAGGCTTGACTCTGATTGGCCTAGTCTGGTCACAAGCACACCCCAGCACCAATCACTGTGGCCAGGGGGAGGGAGATGGGCCTCTCATTGGCCAGGGCTGGCAGACTTTCATGCCAAAACCACTAGGACTAAGTGTAGAGGAAGCGATGGGTTTGGCCAGGCGCAGTGGCTCACACCTGTAATCCCAGGACTTTGGGAGGCCAAGGAGGGCAGATCACGAGTTCGGAGTTCGAGACCAGCCTGGCCAACGTGGTGAAACCCCGTCTCTACTAAAAATAGCTAGGTGTGGTGGCAGGCGCCTGTAGTCCCAGCTACTCGGGACGCTGAGGCAGGAGAATCACTTGAACCCGTGAGGCGGAGGTTGCAGTGAGCCGAGATCACCCCACTGCACTCCAGCCTGGGCGACAGAGTGAGACTCCATCTCAGAAAAGAAAAAGGGATGAGTCTGAGCGGGAACAACAGCTGTCACCACACAGAATAAGGCCAGAGAGGTGTTTAGGGCCATGGATTCTACCTTCTAACTGTCCTCTCGTTATCACCTGGATATGCTGTGTACTTTCTTGCCTCATCTGTTTCCCCTTGTTTGGAATGGTTCTTCCTCTACAGCCTCCTCCTTCACAGCCCAGTCCAGCTCTCAATGCCTCCAGGAAGCCCTCCCAGACACCCCACAACCCAAGGAGTCACCTGTTGTCTACAGGATTTGGCCCACCCATCCCTTAGATTCCTGTCTTGCTTGGTTACTCTTGGGGTCTTACTTGCTTCTTGGTGAGACCGGTGGCTCCTTAAGGGCAGGAAGGTCGTGGGGTCCTCTGTCTGGGTACAATGGGCGTGGGCCGGGCCTCAGCACACGCTGGCCTACAGGGACCATATCAGGGCTGAATCATCACTGCCGAAGCCAGGTCACGGGCCCTCTATAAGGACAGCTCTGGCAGGTGCAGGTGGGCTGGGGAAGCTCTGGGCTGGGGTCATGGGGGTTTGGGGGTGAATGTTCTGTGCTGGGTGGCATCGGGGCTACAGCACCCCCAGGCATCAGCTGTGTGAACTTGGGCAGCTTCTGGCCTTGTCTCAGAACAGCCACAGAATGTGATGGTCATGAGCTGAACCCAACAGTCCTGGGAACGGGATGATGCACCCGGTGGTGCCTGCCCTCCAGGGCCTCCCAGAGAGCCGGCTGGGCATTGCGGCCCATCTGCTCTGTGTACATCTTTGTGCCAGAAAAGTGCCTACTGGTTCTGTCCTGCTGCGAGTGCACTGAAGGTGGACAGCAGTGGGCGGCAGGCCAAGCAGAAAACGTCCGCCTGGTCGTCGGTGGCTATGGACCTCCTTCCAGGCCCAGGCTCCTCGCCAGGGACTGCAGACAGCCAAGGTGCGGGAGCCCGGCTTGCAAACCCTGCCTGTCATCAGGGCTGGCACTGCCCTCGGACTCCCTCACCCTACGACCCAGGAGCTCCGCTTCACATGGGAAGCAATTTACCGTGCCGCCACGCGGTGGCACTCTTGCCTACCTTTCCTCGAACAAAAACAAGCCTGAAAAAACTGAAAATAATTATCTGTGTACAGATACATGCTGTTTAAATTACAAGGGTAACATATGATCAGAGTTGAAATAAGAAAAAGAATATGCACCTCTGTCCCACCCCTATTAACTTTTTCTTCCTTTGAGACAGGGTTTCACTCTGTCACCCAGGCTGGAGTGCAGTGGCTCCATCATGGCTCATTGCAGCCTCGACCTCCTGGGCACACGTGATCCTCATGCCTCAGCCTCCCGAGTAGCTATGACCATAAGCATGTGCCACCACACCTTGCTAATTTTGTTTGTTTGTTTTTTGAGACAGAGTCTAGCTCTATTGCCCAGGCTAGAGTGCAGTGGTGCCATCTTAGCTTGCTGCAACCTCCACCTCCCAGATTCAAGTGATTCTCCTGCTACAGCCTCCTGAGTAACTGGGATTACAGGCACCCGCCACCATGCCCAGCTAATTTCTGTATTTTTTAGTAGAGACGGGATTTCATCATGTTGATCAGACTGGTCTCAAACTCCTGACATCAAGTGATCTGCCTGCCTCAGCCTCCAAAAGTGCTGAGATTACAGGCATAAGCCACCACTCGTGGCCACCTGGCTAATTTTTAAAAAAATTTTTGTAGAGATGGGTCTTGCTGTGTTGTCCAGGCTAGTCTCTAACTCCTGAGCCCACAAGATTCTCCTGCCTTGGCCTTCCAAAGTATTAGTATTACAAGTATGAGCCATCACACCTGGTCTCAACATTAACTTTTTTTTTTTGAGACAGAGTATTGCTCTGTTGCCCAGGCTGGATTACAGTGGCATGATCTTGACTCATTGCAACCTCTGCCTTCCTGTTTCAAGTGATTCTCCTGCCTCAGCCTCACTGGTAGCTGGGATTACAGGCATGTGCTACCATGCCCAGCTAATGTTTATATATATTTTTTTATTTTTTTAAATTTTTTAACATTTTTTAATTTTTTTTTTTTTTAAGACGGGATTTCACCATGTTGGTCAAACTGGTCTTGAACTCCTGACCTCAGGTGATCCGCCCACCTTGGCCTCCAAAGTGCTTGGATTACAGGCGTGAGCCACCGCGCCTGTCCTAATGTTTATATTTTTAGTGGAGACAGTGTGTTGCCATGTTGACCAGGCTGGTCTTGAACTCCCGACCTCAAAGGATCTGCCTCCCTCAGCCTCCAAAAGTGCTGTGATTACAGATGTGAGCCACCATGCCCAGCCAACAGTAACGTTTTTGAAGTGTATTTTTCTCGTTTCTCTCTCTCCCTCTGTCTCTCTTGCCCTCTTTCCCTCCCCTCTTTCCTTTCCCTGTCTCCATCTCTTTCCCACTTGTATGTGTTTATAATGTTTTCAATTCAAATTAATCCACACTGACCCTTTGCTTTGAGTAACCACACAGGCAGATGACTACTCTCACAGCTTGGAAGCTCAACCCTTCAACCCTTCTGCCTTGGGGAACCTCCGATGGGGATAGGCGATATTCAGGTGGGAGGCCATGGAGTGAAGTTTGGAGTGCATCTACCTCTTGAGAGGGCTGGTGTGCCTCAGAGGAGCATGGAAGGAGTAAGTGGGGTGGGGGGACACAGGGAACTTGGGTGGGAGTCAGGGACTCTGGGCACGGGCCAAGTACAGGAGAGTGTTCAGGCCACAGGCCTGCCTGACGCCCGCTGGAAACTCTAGCATGGGTGTCAAACACATGGGCCCCACTTCTAGATTTAGGAAATAACAAGAAGATTGAGAAGTCCATCTGGGCCTTGCGCAGTGGCTCACACCCATAATCCCAGCCCTTTGGGAGGCTGACATGGGGGTTACTTGAGCCCAGGAGTTCAAGACGCCTGGGCAACGTAGTGAGTTATGATTGCTCAGCAGAAATATTCAACAGCTGACTACAAAACTCTGCCCTTTCTCTCTTTAATTGGATGGTTAAGAGCAGTCTTAGTTGCGGCAGGGTTAGGGTTAGGTGATGTTCGCTTGATTCTTATCAGGTGAGTGGTGCTAATTTACATGACAGGTTGATTATTAATGAAACACCTGACATTTGGTTACTGCCCCCATAAACTCTTGATGACTTCCGAATTGGTGTTCTCCCTAGAGACTCACAAAACGCCCACTCTGAGGCTGCAGAGATGAAGGAACAGAGAATGAAAGTCTGTTGAAGCTTAACCCTGGGCCAGAGAGAGTGGAGGGGTTTTAGACGCCTCATCTCTGAGTCTTCTGGAGCATTTTGCCCCAGGAAATTACTGAACAGATGATGGAAAACCAAGAACCAACCCCCAGGCAGGGCTGGCACGAGGGCCAAGTCCACATAAGTAGGGGCAATCTGCCTGATTCAGTAGGGCACAGACACACCCTCCTCCCCGCTCCACATCCACACACATCTCCCCCTCCCCCCGCCAGCACTGCACATCACAGATCAGGAAGCGTGGCCATGGATGCAGACAGCTCTGCGCTCTTCCCAACAAGCAGTGTGTGTGTGTGTGTGTGTGTGTGTGTGTGTGTGTGTGTGTGTGTGTGTGTGTGTGTGTGTGTGTGTGTGTGTGTGTGTGTGTGTGTGTGTGTGTGTGTGTGTGTGTGTGTGTGTGTGTGTGT